>JARBWK010000016.1:30794481-30876838 GCA_030556195.1 Anolis apletophallus
GAAAGAAGGGAGGAAAGGAAGAAAGAAGAAAGACGGGAAGGGAAGAAAGGAGAGAAGGAAGGAAGGAAGGACGGGATAAAAAGAGTCGGTAGGGAAGGAAGGCCCTGCTCTTCTCTTCTTCTTCTTCTTCTTTCCCTTCTTTCCTGGCCCTCTCCTCTGCGGTGCTTTCGGGATGCGGGGCAAGGGGAGCGCATCCGGCTGATTTCGGGCCCTTGGCTGCCTTTCCTCGGAAGAGAGAAGAAAGGAGAAGAGAGAAGAGGAGGAGGCGCGCCTTTCTTCCTTCCTTCCTTCCTTTCTTTGCGTGGGCTTGGGGTGGCCATGGCGCTGAGCTCGCGGGCCCACGCCTTCTCGGTGGACGCCTTGCTGGTGGGCAGCCGCGGGGCCAAGCGGAAGGGCCTGGATCTCCGGGAGGAAGGGGAAGAGGAAGAGGAAGAAGAAGAGGGGGAGGAAGAAGAAGAAGGGGAAGAAGCGCGCCCGGCTCTCAAAGCAGCCTTCTTCAGGAAAAGCCAGGCGCCGGGTAAGCAATCCTAAAGAAGGGACAAAGCCAACCAAAACCAATTAAAATGCGCCTCAATGATTAATTTATTATTACATCATTGTTATTGATTGTGATACTGATCTTATTTTATATTGATAGTATTAGTATGCATGACAATGTCTATTTCTGTCATTATTCATGATTTCTTATGCCATTGTTGTGATTACTTATTATAATAATATTACTATATTATTATATAATAATAAATACAACAATGATTTCTTCTGCCGTTATTGTTATTATATTATTATTTAATAATAAATACCATAATAGTGATGTATTATGCCATGATTATTATATTCTTATAGGATAGTAAATAGAGTAATAATGATTTCTTATTCAATTATTTATTATTCTTATTTTATATTATTATATAATAATAAATACAATAATAATGGTTTCTACTGCCATTATTTTTATTATATTATTATATTATTTTATTATATAATAATAAATACAACAATAATGATTTTATTCTGCCATTATTATTATTATATTCTTATAATAATACAGTAATAATACAATAATAATGATTTCTTCTGCCATTATTGTTATTATATTATTTTATTATATTAGTATATAATGATAAATACAATAATAACGATTTCTTCTGCCATTATTGTTATTATATTATTATATTATTTTATTATATAATGATAAATACAATAATAACGATTTCTTCTGCCATTATTGTTGTTCTATTATTATATTATTTTATTATATAATGATAAATACAATAATAATGATTACAATATTATTATATAATAATAAATACAATAATAATGATTACAATATTATTATATAATAATAAATACAATAATAATGATCACAATATTATTATATAATAATAAATACAATAATAATGATTTCTTCTGCCATTATTTTTATTATATTATTATATTATTTTATTATATAATAATAAATACAATAATAATGATTTTATTCTGCCATTATTATTATGATATTCTTATAATAATACAGTAATAATACAATAATAATGATTTCTTCTGCCATTATTGTTTTTATATTATTTTATTATATTAGTATATAATGATAAATACAATAATAACGATATCTTCTGCCATTATTGTTATTATATTATTATATTATTATATTATATAATGATAAATACAATAATAACGATTTCTTCTGCCATTATTGTTATTCTATTATTCTATTATTTTATTATATAATGATAAATACAATAATAACGATTTCTTCTGCCATTATTGTTATTATATTCTTATAATAATGCAGTAATAATACAATAATAATGATTTCTTATTCAATTATTTATTCTTCTTATTTTATATTATTATATAATAATAAATACAATAATAATGATTTCTTGCGCCATTAATGTTATTATACTTTTATTATAATATTATAGAATAATAAACACGATAATAGTGATGTATTATGCCATTATTGTTATTTGTATTATATTATTATAGAATAATAAATACAATAATAATCAATTATTTATTATTATTCTCTCACACCAGAAGCGACTTGCAGTTTTTCAAGTCGTTCCTGACGCGAAAATATTATTATTGTTGTTGTTATTATATGATTGCAAAGGCATTGAATGTTTACCTATGTATGTAAATGCTGTAATCCACTCTGGTGAAATATAAGTGTGCATTATTATTATTATTATTATTATTATTACTACTACTACTACTACTACTATATTCATTAACGCCTTTCTCCAGGCGGGCTAGGGAGAAAGTTCATCAACTTTGATTAGCATTGAATGGCCTTGCAGATCCAAAGCCTGGCTGCTCCCTGCCTGGGGGAATCCTTTGTTGGGAGGCGATTGGGTGAAACCTCTGCTTGAGGCAAGTGTCAACGTTGCCATGGGCCAAATTGCAACTCCCAAGATTCCAGAGCAGTTGTTGAAGCGTTGTCAAAGCGGTTTAGAATCGACAGTGCAGATCTAACACCAAAATTAGGTTTCCCAGTCGACTTTCTAAATAAACCTTTTGAAGGTGCATCTACACACCATAGAATTTAGCCCGGTTTGACACCACTCCAGGGCTCCAAGCTGTGGGATTCTCAGTGCTGCAGTTTGGCAAAGTCTTTCGCCTTCTCTGTCCTTCCAAGTAGGGCCAATCCGCATTAATTCTCCTGTGTAGATGCGCCCTCAAAGCCAATCTCTCTTGCCTGTGTCTATGTGTCCTGGCAGAAAAGAAACAGAGAGGAGAAAGGAGGTCTTCTTTGGCTCTCTCCGAAGAGAAAAGGGATCTCCAAGTGGATTTGCAAGGATCCGAATTATGGAAACGCTTCCACGACATTGGCACCGAGATGATCATCACCAAAGCCGGCAGGTGAGCCTCTCCCTATCTCAGGAATAATAATAATAATAATAATAACAACAACAACAACAACTAAATTTGAAAAATGTTCTGTTCCTGCTTCATTGTGCAGTCCTTATTTTGAAAGGAGTTGTTGTTGTTGTTCTGCTCCAGAAACTTTGTTTGTGTGGCTGCCACAAACAAGACTACATTGAATTGGTTTGTTGAGACTCTTATGAGATAATATTGAAAAATGCTAAAACAAAATGTGCTCTATGGGGCCCCGAAAAAAAAAACAACCCCAAAGTTTGTACAGTTTAATAATGCTAATTCCTATGTTTTTATAATAGTGTAATAATTAATTGTTTTTATCATTTATTATTTTTATTAAAATATTTTATTATTTTACTATTTTAATTAATTAATTAATATTATTAATTAATATTCAATTAATATTAAATTAATATTAAATTAATATTAAAGTTCTCACGTGTTTTTATAATAGTGTAATAATTAATTGTTTTTATCATTTATTATTTTTATTAAAATATTTTATTATTTTACTATTTTAATTAATTAATATTATTAATTAATATTAAATTATTAATACTACATTAATATTAAAGCTCTCACGTGTTTTTATAATAGTGTAATAATTAATAATTATTAAATTTTTTATTATTTTTAGGTAAAATATTTTTTTATGTTTTATGAAATTAATTCATAATTTAATAATTAGTTTAATCAAGCTTGCCCATGTTTTTATAATAGTGTAATAATTAATAATTATTTATTTTATTATTTTTATGTAAAAATATTATTTTATTATTTTGTACTAAATTAATTAATAATGTAATAGTTTTATAAAGCTTTCCCGTGTTTTTATAATAGTGTAATAATTATTAATTATTAATTATTTTTATTTAAAAATATTATTTTATATTTTTATTAAATTAATTCATAATTTAATAATTAGTTTAATAAATCCTTCCCATGTTTTTATAATAGTGTAATAATTAATAATTATTTATTTTATTATTTTTATGTAAAATATTATTTTATTATTTCGTACTAAATTAATTAATAATTTAATAGTTTAATAAAGCTTTCCCATGTTTTTATAATAGTGTAATAATTAATTATTTATTATTTTAATTTAAAAATATTATTTTATATTTTTATTAAATTAATTCATAATTTAATAATTAGTTTAATAAATCCTTCCCATGTTTTTATAATAGTGCAATAATTAATCATTATTTATTTTATTATTTTTAATTTAAAATATTATTTAATTAATTAATAATTAGTTTAATAAAGCCCATGTTTTTCTAATAGTGTAATTTAATATATTAATCGCCTCTCCTCGCAACTCCATTAAAGAAGAAAATACAACCAGCAATAATAAATAAATAAATAAATAACCATGTTCCTTCTTTTTGCCAATTCTTTGAAAGGCTGGCTTTTTTGTTGCCTCCCATCCAAGTCTTAACCAGGGCTGACCCTGCTTAGCATCCAGAATCAGGTCCCCTTTCAGTCAGCAAGTTCAGAAGCTCAGCTGTTTAGCCCACTGTACCACTGCATCATATAGTCCAGTTCACTAGCTAAATACGTCATTTCCCACCCGAGGCCACTTCCACGCTGCCACATAGTGCAGATTATCTAAGTGGATAATTCACATTATTTGCTTTGAACCAGATTATATGAGTCCACACTGCCGTATAATCCAGTTCAAAGCAGATAATCTCTAGATTTTATATGGCAGTGTAGAAGGGGCCTCAGATGGGAAATTGTGTGTTTAGGTAGTTACTAGGCTCCAAGCTATTGGTTTATGTTGCTTTGGGGTAACTGAGTTGTTGTAATTTTTTCTGGCTGTAGGCCATGTTCCAGAAGCATTATCTCCTGACATTTTGCCTGCATCTAGGGTAGGCATCCCTAGTTGTTGTTGTGAATGTATATATTCTCTTTAATTTGGGGACGGCATTACATCAGTGTTTCCCAACCAGTGTGCCATGGCACACTAGTGTGCCGTGAGCGATCATCAGGTGTGCTGTGGGAAATTGGAACCTCCAAGACCCTTTCTTCCCCTTCTGCCGAACACTTTTTCTTCTCCACTCGGCTCCCTTCTTCCCAGCCTCACTCTGCTTGCTTTGCCTCGCTTTGCTCTGGGGCGAGTCTGCACAGTAGCGCCCGCACGGGTCACGTCTTCCTCCTCCCCCCTCCCGAACACACTCACGCTGCCCCCTCGGATCAAAATAGCAGCAGAAGCGGCAGTGTAGAAGAAAAAGTAAGTGTTCGGCAGTAGGGGGAAGAAAGGGCGCAAGGGGGAAGGGGGAGGAAGAGGTCTCTGTCGAAAGCTGGCATGGGCAAACTTGGACCTTCCAGGTGTTTTGGACTCCAACTCCCACCATTCCTAGCAGCCTCAGGCCCTTTTCCTCCCCCCTCAGCCACTTAAGCAGGAAAGGGCCTCAGGCTGTTAGGAATGGTGGGAGTTGAAGTCCAAAACCCCCAGAGGGCCGAAGATTTCCCATGCCTGTTTTAGGAAGTGGTGAGCCTCCTTCCAACATTGTGATTCTGGATGGAAAACAAACAACAACACAACATAACATTGTTTGAGTCCACAGTGCTCTCTGGGTGTAGGTGAACTACAACTTCCAAACTCAAGGTCAATTCCCAAGCAAACCCTTTCAGTACTTTCTGTTGGCAATGAGAGTTCGATATGCCAAGTTTGGTTCAATTCCATTGTTGCAAGAGTTCAGGATGCTCTTTGATTGTGTGTTAACTATAAATCCCAGAAACTGTAACTCCCAAATGTCAAGGTCTATTTTCCCCAAACTCCATCTGTGTTCACATTTGGGCCTATTGAGTATTCATGCCAAGTTTGGTCCTGATCCAACATTGTTTGAGTCCACAGTGCTCTCTGGATATAGGTGAACTACAACTCCAAAACCCAAGGTCAATGCCCACCAAACTCTTATAGCATTTTCTCTTGGTTATGGGAGTTCTGTGTGGGAAGTTTGTGTCTTTCTGCCATTCCTGCCAGGATATCTATGTTGTGTTCATCGAAACAGGCCCAGATTTCACACTGAGTGTATAAATACATTTTAAAACATATTAACTATATGTATTACTGTGTTAGAGTGTCATTTTGTGTCATTTTGGTTGGTGGTGTGCCCCAGGTTTTTGTATATGTAAAAAATGTGCCGCGTCTCAAAAAAGGTTGAAAAACACTGTTTTACATGGTGAGTATGTAGATCATACCATGCAGTTCACTCAGCATATTTTTTTTTAATTATTGCTATCTGGCAGACGGTACAGGGTGACAAAGACAAGGTCAAACAGCCAAGAAATACCTTTTAATTATTATTATTATTATTATTATATTTCTACATTATTATATAATAATAAATACAAAAATGATTTCTTCTGCCATTATTGTTCTTATATTCTTTTTATATTGTTATAATAATATTATTATAGAGTAATAAACACAATAATAGTGATGTATTAATTTTATTATATTATTATAGAATAGTAAATTCAGTAAGAATTTCTTATTCAATTATTTATTATTATTCTTATTTTACATTATTATATAATAATAAATACAATAATAATGATTTCTTACGCCATTAATGTTATTATATTTTTATTATATTATTATAGAGTAATAAACACAATAATAGTGATGTATTATTATTATTTTTATTATATTCTTATAGAATAGTAAATATAGTAATAATGGTTTCTTATTCGATTATTTATTATTATTATTTTATTTTTATAATTACAGAATAATAAATAACATAATAACAATTTATAGCTGCGACTATAGTTGAACTCCATAGTTTTGCATTGATATGGCATTGAGGGCTGTGCAGTCGTGGTGTGAGTGCGGAGAGGTGGGTGAGTTGTTTTGTGGTGTGTGCTGGGAAGGCATTTAATTTTGTTGTGCAATTGTACAATAACAATAAAGCCATTCTATTCTATTCTATTCTATTATTTAGCAGTTCAAATTGCATTATATGGTAGTGTTCCTCCAGCAGGAATATGCTGGGAAGTTTCAAGTGATGCTATCTAGGCCAACCTGGATAGCATCCACACTATGATCCCATTGAAGTGATTTCTATCTTGAGATTGGCAGTTCAAGGTGGGACATTTAGGATTCATAGAATGAGCCTACACATTGAGGAATGAATGTAGCAGGTAAACTGCATTAAGTCTACCTGGCTTAGCTTTCAGATAGAAGAGCAAGTATTTATTTATTTATTTATTTATTTATTTGTATCCCGATCTTCTCACCTCCGTAGAGGGAGACCGGTTTAGAACATAAGAACATAAGAAGAGCCATGCTGAATCGGACCTCAGCCCATCTAGTCCAGCATTCTGTATCACACAGTGGCCCACCAGTTGTACATGGGGATCTCGAGCAGAAGGGAGGGCAAAACCCTGACCTGCTCCCGACCCCCCACAACCAGTACCCGGGGAAATCCTGCCTACCTCAACCAACTCCGAGGTGGCACTTGAATGTCCTTTTCAGTAACTACCGATACACTTGGTATCCATGAATCTGTCTAATCCTGCCTTGAAGTTGTTCAGGCTGACAGCTGTCACAACCTCTTCTGGAAGTGAGTTCCATAACCCAATGACCCTCTGGGTGAAGAAATATTTCCTTTATTAGTCCTAATTTTCCTACCTTGGAGCTTCAGGGAGTGCCCTCTAGTCCTAGTGTTGTGTGACAAAGAAAATCAGTGTGCTTTATTCTCCTTTTCTATCCCATGCATGATTTTATACACTTCGATCAAGTCACCTCTTAAACGCCGTCTTTCAAGGCTGAAAAGACCAAGGCGTTGCAACCTGGTTTCATAAGGGAGCCGCTCCATCCCTTGGATCATTCTTGTTGCCCTTTTCTGTACCTTTTCCAGTTCCGTTATATCCTTCTTAAGATGCGGAGACCAGAATTGTACACAGTACTCCAAATGTGGCCTCACCATCGATTTGTAGAGAGGCAATACAACATTTGCCGACCTATTTTCGATTCCCTTCCTGATCATGCCAAGCATAGAATTTGCTTTTTTTCACTGCTGCTGCGCACTGGGTTGACATCTTCATTGAGCTGTCCACCAAAACCCCAAGATCCCTTTCCTGGTTTGTCTCGGAAAGCTTTGACCCCATCAATTTGTAGGTGTAGTTGGGGTTCTTTGCCCCGATGTGCATGACTTTACACTTGTTTAGGTTAAAATGCATTTGCCACTTTGTTGCCCATTCACTCAATTTCGAGAGATCTTTCTGGAGCTCTTTACAATCAGTTTCATTTTTAACTACCCTGAACAATTTAGTGTCGTCTGCAAACTTTGGTACCTCAGAATTCACTCCTACATCCAGGTCATTAATGAATAAATTAAAAGTAACGGACCCAAACTGAACCTGGGGGTACGCCACTTCTCACCTCTTTCCACCCAGAGAAATGTCCGTTTATTACCACCCTTTGTTTCCTACAGTTTAGCCAGGTTCCAATCCAGGACAAGACCTGTCCCCTGATTCCATGGCTGAAGAGCTTGTTTAGGAGCCTTTGGTGAGGGTTTACAGCAAAGTACAGAGAGAGTTCCATAGCCGAGGGGCCATCACGAAGAAGGCCTTGTCTCTTGTTCCCACCAGACGCCCTTGTGAAGGTGGCGGGACCGAGAGCAGGGCCTCCCCAGAGGATCTTAGCGTCCTTGATGGTTCATAGGGGAGAATCCATTTGGACAGGTAAACTGGGCCGGAACCGTATAGGGTTTTGTAGGTTAAAACCAGCACTTTGAATTGTGCTCAGAATCTAATTGGCAGCCAGTGGAGCTGGTGCAACAAGTGAGTTGTATGCTCCCTGTATCCCGCTTCCGTTAGTAACCTGGCTGCTGAGCGTTGGACTAATTGCAGCTTCTGAGCAGTCTTCAGAGGCAACCCCACGTAGAGAGCGTTGCCGTAGTCTATTCGGGATGTAACCAGAGCGTGGACCACCGTGGCCAAGTCATTGCATAAATTAGTATAAAACTGATAAAAATAGAAGGAGCACAAGCAGATAAATATCTTTTGACTAAAAACCGGCAACAGCAACGGCATTGTCTGTAGCTTTTAAGCAATTCTTCCTCTGTGCATGAGGCAGGGCATTGTGGGCAAGCATGCAGGTGTGGAGTTGTCTGTTCTGCTCCACAGTCACACGAGATGGAGGATTTTTCTAAGTCGTGCCATTTTGCCAGGTTGTCTTTTGATCTGCCCACTCTGCCTCTGAGTCTGTTCGGGGACTTCCAAGTTGCCCATTCCTGGTTTGCTCCTGGAGTAAGACCCTCATGCGGGGGATCCACCTGGATTGCCTAGCTCAGTGTTTTTCAACCTTTTTTGAGCCGCGCACATTTTTTTTTTTTACATTTACCAAATCCTGGGGCACACCACCAACCAAAATGACACAAAATGACACTCTAACACAGTCATACATATAGTTGATATGTTTTAAATGTATTTATACACTCAGTGTGAAACCTGGGCCTGTTTCGATGAACACAACATAGATATCCTGGCAGGAATGGCAGAAAGACACACACGGAGGTCTTGCTCAACAGCTGTCAGTCTCTCTCTGTGTTTTTATGCATCAATAAGGAAGGAAGGAAGGAAAGAAGGAAAGAAGGAAAGAAGGAAAGAAGGAAAGAAGGAAGAATGGAACCAAAAAGCAAAGAAAGGGAGGAAAGAAACAGGTAGAGAAGGAAGGAAGAAAAAGGGAAAGAAGTAGGAAAAGAAAAAGAGGGAGGGAAGGAGAGAAAGAGGGAGGGAAGGTTGGCCGCAGCAACGCAGGTACAGCTAATAAATTTATACAGCTTTTATATATATATATATATATATATATATATATATATATATATATATATATATATATATGAATGAATGGTGGGTATATATATATATATTCTCATATATATATATATATATGAATGAATGGTGGGTATATATGTATATATGTGTGTATATATATATATATGTGTGTGTGTATATATATATATATATATATATATATATATATATATATATATATATATGAGAATGGTGGAAGTTGTAGGCCACAACACCTGGAGGGAAGGCCCAAGTTGGCCCACGCCTGCCTTAAGTGAGCAAACCCTGTTAGTTTTCGGCCCCTGGTTAAAGGTGCCTCAACCCTGTGTCCCGAACGTCCCTTGGCTGAGTGCGAGGGAATGACGGGAGTGGTAGTTTGACACCATCCTGAACCTCCCCAAACTACAAATTCCAGGATTCCCCAGCCTTGAGCTTTGGAAGGCCAAGGGGTGCCTCACTGCATGAATGCTACGGTGTAGATCCGCCCCCAGGCAGCCGGGGACCCGGGAAGTCCCATCCCAGGATCTTCTCTCTCGTGCGTCTCTTTCCGCCTGACGCAGTCCCCCGCCTTTGGCTCAAACCCTTCCGAGGCCGAGGAAGGAGCGGAGGGGAGGAGGAAGCCCAAGAAAGCAAGTGGTGAGTAGAGGATGTGTTTGCGGGACTCAAGCAAGGGATCGAGCCCTGGCTAGGGCTTCCTGGTAGGACAGGAGGGCTCTCTCTCTCTTCTATCTCCAATTTCCCATGGCACACCTGATGATCTCTCACGGCACACTGGTTGGGAAACTCTGGCCTTGCTGTCCAAAGGGATATTCTTGTTGTTACTAGGGGAGTGGTGCTTCTCATGAAGCTTTTCCTTGATTTGAGTCTACTGGGAGGGGGCTGGTAGCCATGTAGTGGGTGCTTTCACAGTGTTCAACCTTATTTCTCTCACAGTTAGCAGCAAGTTCCCGTTGCACATCAGGGTGGGCAATGTCAGCTAGATAACAGAATCTATCAACAGGTATAGGTTTATGACATCTGTGATTATTCTGCATGTTTCCTTCAATGCTTTGTCCACCTGCTTTGTATGGGCAGGCTTGTGCCAAACAGGCCCAATGTATGATCCAACACAACAGCCAACACAGTGATCTTGTTTGCTGTGTACTAATCTTGTTGTGTTTCAAATAATAATAATAATAATATTAATAATAATAGCAGAAACCCAAAGGGCCATCACGGAACCCCTTAGTATGCTTTGCGGAACCCCAAGGGCTCCCTGGAGCACACTTTGAGGACTGCTGATATAGATCAATGTAAGCGAAAAGTCTTTGGTTGTGCTGGGAGCTCCCAGGAAATATTTCAGGATTAAAAAATATCGCATAAGAGTCTGAAATAAAATTTATTTGTACAGAAACAAAACCTTCTACGGATTCCTTTTTCTCTGGAGACGCTCTGTAAAGTAAAGTTAAAGGTTTTCCCTGACATTAAGTCCAGTCGTGTCCAACTCTAAGGGTTGGGGCTCATCTCAATTTCTAAGCCGAAGAGCTGACATTGTCTGTAGACACCTCCAAGGTCATGTGACTAGTATGACTGCATGGAGCACCCTTACCTTCCCAATGGAAGGTTCTACTCACATTTGCATGTTTTTGAATTGCGAGGTTGTCAGAAGCTGGGGCTGACAATGGAAGCTCATGCTATTTCCTAGATTGCAGTAGTATAATAGTTATTGCAGGGCAAGTGTTTCCTCTTTCATCCCTCCTTCATCCCATGATCGATTATATCATGGTTGTTGTTGTTGTTGCTGCTGTTATGAGCCCCTGGTGGTGCAATGGGTTAAACCAATGTTTCTCAACCTGGGGGTCGGGACCCCCAGGGGGGTCATGAGAGGGTTTCAGAGGGGTCGCCAAAGACCATCAGAAAACATGTATTTCTGATGGTCTTAGGAAGCTCTTTGGCAGAGAAGGTTGAAGATCAGGCCTCCCAGCCAAGGGGAGGGCTGATTCTGAGACTCCAAGCGGGGATGGGAGAGCAGGCGTGCTTGACGCATGGCAGCATGGTGCGCTTGTGTGGGTGAGGGAGAGTGTGTGAGGTGGGATGGAGGCTCGCGCCAGCTAGTTCCTTCAAGGCGTGAGGGTTCTGTGTAGGAAGTTTGACCCAATTCTATCATTGGTAGGGTGCAAGGGGCTCTTTGATTATAGATGAACTATAAATCCCAGCAACTCCCAAATGTCAAGATCTATTTTCCCGAAACTCCACCAGTGTTCACATTTGGGTATATTGAGGATTCGTGTCAAGTGTGGTCCAGATCCATCATTGTCGAGTCTATAGTGCTCTCTGGATATAGGTGAACTACAACTCCCAAACTCAAGGTCAATGCCTACCAAACCCTTCCAGTATTTCCTGTTGGTTATGGGAGTTTTGTGTTCCAAATTTGGTTCAATTCCATTGTTGGTGAGTTCAGAATGCTCTTTGATTGTAGGTGAACTATAAATCCCAGAAACTACAACTTCAAATTACAAAATCAACCCCTGCCCCAATGCAGTTATGAAGTAGCAATGAAAATAATGTTATGGTTAGGGGTCACCACAACATGAGGAACTATATTAAGGGGTCGCAGCATTAGGGAGGTTGAGAACCACTGGGTTAAACCCTTGTCCCAGCAGGGCAACGTCTTTGCAGACGGCCAGTTCTCTCACACCAGAAGTGACATGCAGTTTTTCAAGTCACTCCTGACACGAAATAATAATAATAATTATTATTATTATATGATTGCAAAGGCATTGAATATTTACCTATGTATGTAAATGCTGTAATCCACTCTGCTTCAATCCCCCTAAACTGAAAGAGGGATTGCAAAAGAACACCATAAAACTCAGGGTGCCGTTGGACACCATTGAGCTGCAATGCTGTGGTATCTATCCTGGGATTTGCAGTGTTGCCAAACAGGACAAAATAAGAATTGAAATAAGGAGGAATGCAATTTGGGAAGGAACTGTGCTTACACAGTTTGAGTCTCTCTTGAGAGAGAAAGAAGCAGGATATAAATACATATGCTATTAAATAACAACAACAACAACAACAATAATACTAATGGGACATTTTTTTAAAATTCAGCACTCCACAATACATTTAAAAATGATAAAAATAAATACATAAATAAATAAAATATTGTGGGTGGGGAGATGCTACGTCAGGCCTACAGTGTGTCTTTATTTCCTTTTCCTTGCATAATATCCCTGTGTTGCCGAAGGCTTTCATGGCCGGAATCACTGGGTTGCTGAGAGTTTTCCGGGCTGTCTGGCCATGTTCCAGAAGCATTCTCTCCTGACATTTTGCCCACATCTATGGCAGGCATCCTCAGAGGTTGTGAGGTCTGTTGGAAACTAGGCAACTGTGGAATGATGTCCATGGTGGGCAGGGCCGTAGCCAGGATTTTGATTGGGGGGGGCTGAGTTTGGTTCGGGGCTGAGACTGGTGGGAAGAGGGTCTACCCTAGCAAACCTTTTGTATTGTTATCCCAATAACCCCATGAATGTGGGATATAATGAGCATGGTGATCAGATCATGATATGAATAAACATAACAGTTTAAATAATGTACCAGTAAGGCCTTTTCACGGACCACCTGAGAATTTCCGGGGGCTGAAGCTCATAGCCCCTGGCTATGCCTGATGGTGGGAGAAATAACTCTTGTCTGCTTGAGGCAAGTGGGAATGTTGCAATTGGCCACTTTGATTAGCATTTAATGGCCTTGCAGCTTCAAAGCCTGGCTACTTCCTGCCTGAGGGCATCCTTTGTTGAGAGGTGTTAGCTGGCCCAGATTGTTTCCTGTCTGGAATTCCCTGTTTTCGGAGTGTTGTTCTTTATTTAATGTCCTGATTTTAGAGGTTTTTTAAAATACTGGTAGCCCAATTTTGTTCGTTTTCATGGCTTTGTCCTTTCTGTTGAAAGTGTCCACTTGCTTGTGGATTTCGGTGGCTTCGCTGTGTAGTCTGACATGGAGTGGTCCAAAATGTTGGTGTTCTCAAATAATATGTTGTGTCCAGTTTGGTTCGTCATTACTCTGACTTTTAATGTTCCTTGATTCGTGTTTGAGTGCTGCATGTGGATAATTTCACATAATGTCCCTATTTTCAGACTTTCTTTGGTATGGAAGGGAAAGGCTTCAGACTCTGTTGTCCTTGCGCCTTCCCTTTGAAGTGAATGATGGGGGTACCTGTATTGTGTAATGCAGTGTTTCCCAACCAGTGTGCCGTGGCACACTAGTGTGCTGTGAGCGATCAGCAGGTGTGCCGTGGGATATTGGACCTTCCAATACACTTTCTTCCCCCTCCTGCCGAACACTTTTTCTTCTCCACTCAGGCTCCCTTCTTCCCAGCCTCGCTCGGCTCACTTTGCCTCGCTTTGCTCTGGGGCGAGTCTGCGCTCACGCTGCCCCCTTGGATCAAAATGGCAGCAAAAGCGGCAGTGTAGAAGAAAAATAAGTGTTCGGCAGGAGGGGGAAGAAAGGGCGCAAAGGGGAAGGGGGAGGAAGAGGTCTCTGTCGAAAGCTGGCATGGGCAAACTTGGACCTTCCAGGTGTTTTGGACTCCAACTCCCACCATTCCTAGCAGCCTCAGGCTCTTTTCCTTTTCCCCTCAGCCACTTAAGCTGGAAAGGGCCTCAGGCTGTTAGGAATGGTGGGAGTTGAAGTCCAAAGCACCCAGAGGGCCGAAGTTTTCCCATGCCTGTTTTAGGGACCTTAAAGTGGTGAGCCTCCTTCCAACATTATGATTCTGGATAGAAAACAAACAACAACATAACATAACATAACATTGTTTGAGTCCACAGTACTCTCTGGGTGTAGGTGAACTACAACTTCCAAACTCAAGGTCAATTCCCAAGCAAACCCTTTCAGTACTTTCTGTTGGTAATGAGAGTTCAATATGCCAAGTTTGGTTTAATTTAATTGTTGCAAGAGTTCAGGATGCTCTTTGATTGTGTGTTAACTATAAATTCCAGAAACTGTAACTCCCAAATGTCGAGGTCTATTTTCCCCAAACTCCATCTGTGTTCACATTTGGGCCTATTGAGTATTCATGCCAAGTTTGGTCCTGATCCAACATTGTTTCAGTCCACAGTGCTCTCTGGATATTGGTGAACTACAACTCCAAAACTCAAGGTCAATGCCCACCAAACTCTTACAGTATTTTCTCTTGGTTATGGGAGTTCTGTGTGGGAAGTTTGTGTCTTTCTGCCATTCCTGCCAGGATATCTATGTTGTGTTCATCAAAACAGACCCAGGTTTCACACTGAGTGTATAAATACATTTAAAAACATATTAACTATATGTATTACTGTGTTCGAGTGTCATTTTGTTTCTTTTTGGTTGGTGGTGTGCCCCAAGATTTTGTAAATGTAAAAAGTGTGCCGCGGCTCAAAAAAGGTTGAAAAACTCTGGTGTAATGAATACACACTGATTTCACTGCCAAGTCTCCGTACTAAGGAATGCTGGTATTTGTAGTTTGGTGCGGCACCTTTGGGCAAGGGAGGATAAAGATCTTGTAGAACCGCAACTCCCATGATTCTGTAGTATGGTGTGCCCATTACATAGAATACTGTTGCTCACATGGCCATAGGTGACACCTAGCCCCTCTTTTCCTCTTCCTCTCCATAGGAGGATGTTTCCTTCCGTTCGGGTCAAAGTGAAAGGTCTGGATCCAGTGAAACAATACTACATTGCCATCGACGTAGTGCCCGTGGACTCCAAAAGATACCGGTAAAAGAAAAGATGTCTTTTTCTAAGTTGTCCTTTTCCCCAGGAGTGCATCCACAATGGAGTAGCCTTCATAATTAATAAGGAAGTTGCTAAAGCAGTTCTTAGCCTTCTCTGCCAAAGAGTATTGGTTCCTCATCAAGCAACAAAGCCCAGGACTCCAAAGCATTGGGCCGTGAAAGCTAAGATGGTGTCAAACTGCATTAATTCTACAGTGTAGCTCAGGGGTCAGGAACCTATGGCTCGGGAGCCAGCTGTGGCTCTTTTTATGATTGCATCTGGCTCTCCACAGCAGCCCAGGCCTCAGTTTCCCAGAATGCAGCGGGGAGGAGTGACGCAAATGTTTCCGCAATAAAACACAACGGGTGTGGTCACTGTGGAACCAGGAAAAAAGTATCAGAACACTGATTTTCAAAGTATTTTGTATTGAATGATTACTCCGAAAGCGTTTCAGGCAAATTAAATGTATCAACCCAAGTCGGGTGCCAAAACTAAACCAAAATTCAATCCCACATTTGAAATAGCTCACATAGATATCAATGTCACAAAGGATAAGTTCTCAATTGGTAGGTGGGACGAAAGGACGGAGTAACGCCGCAGTAGAAATAATATTGCACCCCAGTGGGTATTTGTAATCCCACCCCGATGGGTGTTTGTAATCCAGTAAGGGAGTGGAAGGCAGACACGCCATCAAAACCAATCTTGGGCTCCGTGGCGTCCTAATCCGGGAGAAATGGTTATGCGGACGAAGGCCAGAAGACTTCGCAGACATCGTCCGCATAACCATTTCTCCGGATTGGGGACGCCACGGAGCCCAAGATTGGTTTTGATGGCGTGTCTGCCTTCCACTCCCTTACTGGGATTACAAACACCCATCGGGGTGGGATTACAAATACCCATTGGGGTTCAATATTATTTCTACTGCGGCAAGCGTTCGCCCTTTCGTCCCACCTACCAATTGAGAACTTATCCTTTGTGACATTGATATCTATGTGAGCTATTTCAAATGTGGGATTGAATTTTGGTTTAGTTTTTGGCACCCGACTTGGGTTGATACATTTAATTTGCCTGAAACGCTTTCGGAGTAATCATTCAATACAAAATACTTTGAAAATCAGTGTTCTGATACTTTTTTCCTGGCAAATGTTTCCGCGGCACCATCCCCGCCTCTTCCTCATACCCTGCTACTCTTGGGGTACTGTGCCCTCTTCGCCGGGGAGAG
Source organism: Anolis apletophallus (assembly GCA_030556195.1). Lineage (NCBI taxonomy): Eukaryota > Metazoa > Chordata > Lepidosauria > Squamata > Anolidae > Anolis > Anolis apletophallus. The sequence continues at coordinate 30,811,136 of JARBWK010000016.1, forward strand.
CGGAGCCCAGCGGCGCTTTGTCCTTGCCTTCCTCTTCGTCCTCCGCCATGGGCCTTGAGGGAGGCAGTGGAAGCAGGCCTGGACCTGGTGTCGCGGGCCTGGCCTCGCTGCCCCCGGGGGATGCCCAGCTCATTGCCCTTATCGTCAGGCAGCTCTTCGCCGACTGCCTCGTCGACGTTGACACCCAGGTCCGCCTTGGCCCCGCGCCCTCCGCCCCCGTCCGTCCTTGTTTTCCCCTCTCGTTTTCTGTCATTATTTTTCCTCCCGCTCTTCCGACCTTCTTTCTTCCCTCCCTCTTCATTCCTTCCTTCCTCTTCCATTCTTTTATTCTCTCCTTCCTTTTCCCTCCCTCTCTCCCCTTCCTTCTTTCCTCAGTTCTCCCTCTTCCTTCTTTCCTCTTCCTTCCTTCCTTTCTCCCCTTCAGCCTTTCCTTCTCCTTCCTTTCCTCCATTCTCCCTCTTCCTTCCTCCCTCTTACTTACTTTCTTTCTCACCCTTCACTCTTTCCTTCTCATTCTTTCCTTCCTTTCCCTCCCTCTCTCCCCTTCCTTCTTTCCTCCATTCTCCCTCCCTCCCTCTTCCCTCCTTCCTTCCTCTTCTATTCTTTCCCCGTCTTCCTTTCCTTCTCCTTCCTTTCTTTTCACTTCCCTCTCTCCCACTTCTTTCTTTTCTTCTTTTCCCTTCATCATTTTACTTTTTATTCACTCCCTTTCCTTTCTTTTCCCCAGCCTTTCTTTTCCTCCCTTCTCATTTCCTTCTTTCTTTTCCCCTCCTTGTCTCTCTCCTGCTTTTTTTCTCCTTCCTTTTCCATAGCTTGTTCTTTTCTTTCTTTCTCTCCCCTCCCTCCTTTATTTCCTCTGTCTGTCTGTCTGTCTGTCTGCCTGCCTGTCTGTCTGCCTGCCTGTCTGTCTTCCTTCCTTCCTTCTTTCCTTCTTTCTTCCTTTCTTTTCTTCCTTCCTTCCTTCCTTCCTTCCTTCTTTCCTTCCCAGAGTCCTGAGCATGCCTTTTGCAGAGCCAGGTCTGAAGTGTCCCGTCATTCTGCCAGGGGAATCATTTTCTCATAGTATGTACATATATACTCACATTTAGTTGAATTCAGTCTTAAAATATATTATATATTATATGGCTCTCACTGAAATAAATTTCCAAATATTTTGCTGACCCCTGGTGTAGATGCTATTTAGGTTCCACCCTTCCCCTGCCTTGCCTTCCCTTCTTGTTGTTGAGGTGATCTCCCTTTCTGACTTCCCTACCTTTTGCTTGGGCTTGAAGGTACGTCTACCACAGCTCCCAGTGGATGGTGGCCGGGAACACTGACCACTCCTGCATCACGCCTCGCCTTTACATCCACCCGGACTCCCCCTGCTCCGGAGAGACCTGGATGAGGCAGATCATCAGCTTCGACCGGGTTAAGCTGACCAACAATGAGATGGATGACAAAGGGCATGTATGTGTGCATTTGAGGGGTGCGCTTCTCAGATGGGTTGGACCAAAGTGGGCTGCTATGGATGGTGAGGAGGCTACATTATCTCCCCCCCCCCCCAAGTTCACCTTCTGAAACAACAACAACAACAACAACAGTATTTATCCCCAAATACTCTCCCAGAGTATTTAAAGGGGATCTTTTCTGGGCCTAAATTGGTTTGGAGGTTCCAAGGACATGGGTGCATATGGGGTGGCTATATATGAGAGACAGACAGCGAGAGAGAGAGAGAGAGAGAGAGATAGGAGAGAGATGGAGAGATGGAGACAGATACAAAGATATAGATATCTCTCTCTTGCAAAAATATTTTTTTTACTTCTTCTGATATTTGGTTCCAAGATCTTCCCCTGCCACCATGGATACCAAAATCTTTGGATGCTCAAGTCACATTAGATACAATGGTGTAGGAAAATGACATCCCTAATAATAATAATAATAATAATAATAATTTTAAAAAATTACCCACTTCTCTTTGTGGCTCGCAGCAGGTAATATATGCTGGAGAGATCCTGAGGATCTATGAAATGGTGGGAGGCTACTGGTGCACACACACATCAATGTAGTGCTCAGATGTGTACTTTGTGGGTTGTTTTTTCCAAGTATTTTCAAGCCATGGCTGGTGAATATAGAACTACACTTCTAACCAACAAGGGTTATAAATACACAAAACTTGAGTCTGTATCAAATATATAAATAATATAGTAGGTCTACACAATTCGTTCTACACAACATCCGGTCTACACAGTTCGTTCCGAGTCTTCCTCAGGGCTCAGGTAAACAACAGAGTGTCGTCCTCACGGGTAATATATTTTACTCAGAGTAACAATCATCATGGAAGACGGACCATCCCAACAGATTGGAATTTTCCTGTTACCCGTGAGGACGACACTCTGTTGTTTATCTGAGCCCTGAGGAAGACTCGGAACAAGTCGAAATGGCCCGTCAGTCGGCTTTTGGAGAGAGCTTCCACCGTAGGCTACTCTCCTTCCGCACCGCCGCTTGGATCTTTACATTCACTCCTTTGCGGTCTGCCTCGGAAGACTTATAACAGCAACAAAACTCCCTATTTAGTGCTTATAATAACCATTTGAAATACATCTTTGCTTTGTCTTGGCTCACGGAGAGCTCTACAATTGTTCCGGCTTTTGTTGGGCCACGCCCACACAGCACGCCCAGATTGAGGCACTTCGAACTGACCGCGACTCTTGGATTTACCAATATATTGACTTCTTTTCCTCCCTCCTTCGCCTTGGGTCCACTCCAAAACCTTCGTTAAGGTACTGTTTATTTCTGTTGACCCTGGCAACATTGCTTGGAACACTCTATATGACTATATTAGTCTGCAATGCCACGCAGACGTTTCCAAGCCCTGTGATTGCTTTAATAAGTCGATATATGTGTGGAACTTTATGTATAATAATTGATGTGTTGCTCTCTGTTGTCTATAACCACTTTGTGTAGAACGAATAGTGTAGACCTACTCTATTATATATATATTTGATACAGACTCAAGTTTTGTGTATTTATAATCCTTGTTGGTTCTAAGTGTAGTATTACATGGTGTTGCCCCTGTTTGTTTGAGCAGTGGTGGATATAGAACCCATGGACATGGAGGGGTGGCTATGAGATATGCAACTGGTGGGCCACATTTTGCCATCGTTGTGTGGCCTGTCTTGAATTCTTTAAACCTGTTTTGGAGCAGAGAGAGTATGTTCTTACATCACCATGGCAAAGAAAGATCTCATTACCATTCCCCTTAGATTTGTTCCAGGATTAGGAGGACTATTGCTATGTTCTCTGACTTGGGCCATTCTCAAAAAGGAGAGGGAATGCAATGTTCGCACCTACAGTGATGGTGCATGGCTTGGATATCAGGGCAGCGTTGAATTCACTCTGGCTTTAGCTCTCCTTTTCAAAGGAGCTATCCAAGGTGCTGGACCTATTTGGGCCATGTTCTTGGATATCTCCTTGAAGGTCTGAATTAAAATTTGGAATCAACCCATTGACATGGAAACCCCAATTGGCCAGGTTTCTACGATAGCTTCTAACCATTTAAAATGCCATTAAATAGGCAACTATGTGCCTTCTGAACCGAGTGACATTTTATTCTGTTTTGTAAACATTGTGGATGCAATGTTTTCTATTTTTTCACTTTACAGATAATTCTGCAATCGATGCATAAATACAAGCCCCGGGTACATGTGATTGTCCAGGACTCTCGATTTGATCTCTCTCAGATCCAGTCTTTACCAGCCACAGGGGTTCAGACCTTCTCATTTAAAGAAACAGAATTCACCACAGTCACCGCTTACCAAAACCAGCAGGTAAATACCTTCGCTTGTGCATGGCTAGAGTTTGGTTTTGCAAGAACTACTTTTGCCTCAAGCATTTCCCCCCTAAATCCGACCTGGGCATCTTCTGGCCCGTGGGCCGGATGTGGCCCGCCGGCTGATTCTGTCCGGCCCAGGGAGAAGGGCGTCGGGGACGGGACCTTTTCTGCAAGAGGAAGGGCTGCCGCTGCCACCATATCATCACAGGCTGTGGGGCCTGCGTTGGCAGACAGCCCGCTGCTCCAGAGAACGATCGGAGGAGCGGCAGCTTTGGAAGACTTGATCGCCTTTCAGGTCGCCAGGGCGATCAACCGCCGCAGGTCGCCGACTGCTCCCGCTGCGGGCCCGCATCGCTTCCCGGGATGGCAAGCACTCCAAAGCCGGGATGGCAGGCACTTCAAGGCAGGGTGATCCGCTGGGGAACGGCTGGGGGCGAGAGTGGGCGGAGGCCTGCAGCCTCCGATCGTCTGCTGCTCTGCTCTGCTCTGCTGTGGCGGCGGCTGAGTCCGCTTTGTCATCCTCTGGGCTGGGTCCATTGGGCCATTCCATCTTGGGATCCTTCCTCTCATGAGGATGTCATGTTATTTTAGTGGTTTTTATTATTATTTTATAATAATTTTATTATAATAATATAATAAATAATATAATATAACGTTATGTTATATTATAATTTCAATATATTATAATGTCTATTTATATATATACTATAATATAATAATTATGATATTAATACTAATAATATATGAATATTTCTTGATATATTAATACGTTAATATTAACGATGTGTAATATATAGTAAATATAGTAAATAAATAAATAAATAAATAAATAATGTAGATTAGAATGTAGTTCAGTCTTTAGGTGCGGTCCTCCATAATGTTTTTTGACTCTTGTGTGGCCCCTTGGAAAAAATAATTGCCCACCTCTGCCCTAAATCCTAGCTTGTCATGATCACAGTATTTTTTTTCCTTTGTCATTTGGTTGCAAACTTCTCATAGATTACAAAACTCAAGATAGACCGGAATCCCTTTGCTAAAGGATTCAGAGACCCTGGAAGAAACAGGTAAGGGTGGATATTTTATTCATTTGGTTGTTGGCTAGTTAAATGCAAATTTGCTGTTTAAGTGGATTTCTTTTAGCCTACTATTGATCAATTATGCTAGTGTATGAGTAAATACTAGGCCTGGGCAATCATGGTTCTAAGTCAGTGTTTCTCAACCTTTCTAATGCCGCGACCCCTTAATACAGTTCCTTATGTTGTCGTGACCCCCAACCATAATATTATTTTTGTTGCTACTTCATAACTGTAATTTTGCAACTGTTTTGAATCGTAATGTAAATGTCTGATATGCAGGATGTATTTTCATTCACTGGCCCAAACTTGGCACAATTTCACCCAAATTTGAATACTGGTGTGGTTGGGGAGTGATTCAGTTTGTCATTTGGGAGTTTTTGTTGCTGGGATTTATAGTTAAACTAGAATCAAAGATCATTCCGAACTCTACCATCAATGGAATTGAACCAAACTTGGCACACTGAACTTCCATAACCAACAGAAAATACTGGAAGGGTTTGGTAGGCATTGCCCTTGAGTTTTGGAGTTGTAGCTCATCTACATCCAGAGAGCACTGTGGTCTCAAACAATGATGGATCTGGACCAAACTTGGCACAAATACACAATATGCTAAAATGTGAACACTAGTGTAGTTTGGGGAAAATAGACTTGACATTTGGGAGTTATAGTTGCTGGGATTTATAGTTCACCTATAATCAAAAAGCATTCTGAACCACACCAATGATGGAATTGGGCCAAACTTCCTACACAGAACCCCCATAACCAACAGAAAATACTGTGTATTCTGATGGTCTTTGGTGGCCCCTCTGACACCCCCTCACGACCCCCCCCCCAGGGGTCCTGATCCCCAGGTTGAGAAAGGACATACAAAACTAAAGTTCTGGTGGTGAACACTAGGTGGCCTGGTGCTTTGCTTCTATAGTGTTGCTAAAGTTCTGGTGGTGAACATTTCAGAACTATAATGACACTTTCAAAACTTCATGTTTATTTCATTATTGGCGCTTTTTAAGACAGAACCGATTAATAACTGCCATTTATAACGAAAATTTGAAAGTTTTGTTAGAGTTCTGAAATGTTCAGCACTAGAACTTTAGCAACACTGTAGAAGCAAAGCACCAGCGCCACCTAGTGTTCACCACCAGAACTTTAGTTTTGTAAGTCCTTTAGAACCATTTAGAACCATGATTGCCCAGGCCTAGTAAATACAATACTTCAGAAGAAAGCACCAACTTTTTTTTTGGAGATATTGCATTTACATTTTGCAACAACTTAGATAAGGCATTTCTGTTTAAAACACAGTGTAAGTGCTATGTTAAAAATAAACTATTGCTGTTCAACACCTCTTTAACTGGCATATCTCAATGCTGTGGAATCCTGGGAGCTGTAGTTATAGAACAGGGCTGTCCAACTGGTGGCCTGGGGGCCGTATATGGCCCCCCAGCCCCTTCCCTATGGCCCCCTACTCTTTTAGAAAAGAAATGGGCTGTTTAAAAAAAAAAATATTTATTTATTTATTTTATTTTTTAATTATTTTTATTTATTTTTTTTGCAGCGGGGAGGGGCGGGGCGGGGCAGGGAGGAGGAGCAGGCTCCCTCCTCCTCCTCCTCCCCCCCCCCCGCCAATCGGCGTGCTCCGTCTTTGTGAGGCGGAGATGGCGCAGCCGCGGCGGAGATGGGCAGGAAGAGAGGCGCCGATCCCCGGCCTCTGCGCCTCTCTTCTTGCTTCTCTCCGTGATCACGAAGAAAAGCAGGAAGAGAGGCACCTCTCTTCTTGCTTCTCTCCGTGATCAGGGAGAAAAGCAGGAAGAGAGGGGCCCGGCCCCGCGCCTCTCTTCGCTCTCTCTTCTTGCTTCTCTCCCTGATCACGGAGAAAAGCAGGAAGAGAGGCGCCCAGCCCCGCCCTCTGCGCCTCTCTTCTTGCTTCTCTCCGTGATTTGGAAATAAGGGGAAGAGGGGGGTGGGAATATATGGGGCAGAAAGATAATAATATAATAATAAATGTATGTAATTTGGAAATAAGGGGAAGAGGGGGGTGGGAATATATGGGGCAGAAATATAATAATATAATAATAAATGTATGTAATTTGGAAATAAGGGGAAGAGGGGGGTGGGAATATATGGGGCAGAAATATAATAATATAATAATAAATGTATGTTTATGGAAATAAGGGGAAGAGGGGAATGGGAATATATGGGGCAGAAATATAATAATATAATAATAAATGTATGTAATTTGGAAATAAGGGGAAGAGGGGGGTGGGAATATATGGGGCAGAAATATAATAATATAATAGTTTAATTATGCCCCCCATGTGTTGCATTCTCTCCCTCCCCCCTTATGTTAATATTAAATATATGGAAGTGTTTAATTATGCCCCCCATGTGTGGCATTCCCTCCCTCTCCCCTTATGTTAATATTAAATATATTGAATTGGAGCCCGAGGAGGGGCCGGGGCTGGAGCTGGGGAGGGGACGGAGCCAGGAGAGGGGGCGGGGCCCGGGGCGGAGGCAGACCCTTAGGCCCCCCAGGTGATCACTGACTGGAACTCAGGCCCCCGGTCCGGTAGAAGTTGGACAGCCCTGTTATAGAAGGTCTTTCTCCTTCTCTGCCAAAGCATGCTAGTGCCTCACCAAACTCCAACTCCCAGGGTTCCATAGTATTGAGTCATGGCAGTTAAAACATCTCAAACGGCACTAATGCTACAGTGTAGAGGCACCCGAGGATTGAGACTTCTCTCCTGGATGTCAAGACTTCATGGCATGTAAACCTTCAACTAATGCCTGGGTTTCACTTTGTAGAGGAGTCTTGGATGGACTTCTGGAATCATATCCATGGAGACCATCACTTACTCTGGATTTTAAGTCCTTTGGTGCAGAGAGTCAAGGTGAGTACCGATTTTGCAATGCTTTCCAAAATGGTGTTTATGAACTTTAACAGTCCTACAATTGAGCTCAATCTGTACTTTGAAAAAAGAAAGAAAGACAACCATTCCTATCATCAGCTGTCAAATTTACTTTATATGTTTCTCCAGCAAGTGGAAGTGTTTTCAATACACCTGGCTTCTATTTCTCGATGGTACCTTCCAGCAGAAGGAAAAACATCATAGATCCGTCAGCAGCTTATGACACTGTTAATCTTTGCCATCGCCTGAGAAAAATTTATTACATCACAAAGGACTACCACTTTGCCCGCTTCACAGGAAATCTGCTACAAAACAGGAGCTTTTTTGTTGAGTTCCAGGGCCAGAGAAGCAGATAGCGAAAACAGAAGGCCTGCCTCAGGGGAGCGTGCATGCTCCGTTGATGTTTAACATTTACATAAATGACCAGCCGCTGCCAGAAGGGGCAGTGAGTTTAATCTATGCTGACGATCATGCCATCACTGCTCAAGCAGGGAGCTTTGGGATTGTTGAACAGAAGCTCTCCTAAGCTTTTAGGTGCTCTTGCTGCCTATTACGGGGAAAACCAACTGATCTCTAATCCATCTAAAACACAGACATGTGCTTGTAATCTTAAGAACAGACAAGCATCTCAAGCTCTGAGAATTACCTGGGAAGGAATCCCACTGGAACATTGCAAACACACCAAAATACCTGGGAGTTGCCCTGGACTGTGCTCTGACTTACAAGAAGAAGGTTGGTGGGATCTGGGTGGACCTCTGCCGGGAGGGGTCGCGCCACCCCCACCGGAGAGGCAGGAGCGGGCTAGGCTGGATGGCCCTTGGGGCCCCTCCCAACTCTAGAAGTCTAGCAACAACAGCAATAAAAGGATAATGTACAATAATATATTAATTCAGAATATATCCTCCTCCTTGGCATTACTTCGCGAATGAAGATTCTTTAGGAAGGACTCATCCCACGCTTTTTACAAGTGCGTTGATGACTAAAAAGGCCAATCTGAGATAGGCAAGTCCGGTTGCAGAAATCACAGCAGAAAGTCTCCTTGGGTGATGTTGTTTCCAAGTTGCGGTTCTTTCTGCGTTGTCGTTTCTCTTCGAGACCTGTTCGGCATGTCTTCTTGAAAGAGGCCGCAGCATTGTGGATAGTGCGTCTCCATGCCTCCCAATGTGAGGCCAGGGTGGACCATTTTTTGGTGATCAATCTGGCCGAGCCTGAGATGTTGTTTCAGGGAGTCCTTATATCTCTTTTTGGGGGCGCCTCTCTTACGCTGACCCGTGGCGAGCAGAATTCAGAATATATATAGTAATAATAATAATAATTTCTTCTTGGCATTAGGGGGTTGGACGGGATGGCCCTTGCAGCCCCTTCCAACTCTAGGAGTCTAATAATAGTAATAAAAATAATAACAATAATAATAACAATAATAAAAATGTATAATAGTATATTAATTCCTACTTGGAAAGGGGGCTGGACTAGATGTCCCTTGGGGTCCCTCCCAACTCTTTAAGTCTAGCAACAACAACAATAAGAATTATGTACAATAATATATTAATTCCGGTTTGGGGTGGGGTGGGGGCGCCAAAATACTGTTCGCTTACCATTTAAAATTACCTTCGTCCAGCCCTGCCGGCAGTCTTTCCTTTGAGAATCCTCCATCGTGAACTTGTTCCCAGCTGGCCTGATTAATCCGAGCTTTGGCTCAGTTAAAGCTTTAGCTGGTTACTGGATCAATTAAATTGCTCAAGGCTTGCAGCCTAGATAAATATCATGGTTTATATTATGGAGGAGACAATTAAGCACGTGTGCTTGCAAGACACATTCATTCCTCTCCAAAGCTTGTGTGAATGCCATATGAATGGCTTTTACAGATGCCGTTGGGGAGGTCAAAGAATTGATTTTAATGTTTGGCTGCCTCTCCTGAATCTGTTTGGAAATGTCAAATAGTTTCACCATTTCTGCCATGTCAGATTCAACCCAGTGCAATTAGGCTAATTGTTTTCATACTACTTGAAGATAGTCATTACAGTCTTTTACCTATTTCGTAACGTGCAGTTCCTCTCCGTGTGGAAGATATTTGAAAAATACGAGGGCGGGTCAATAAGTCTGTGACTTTTTGAATGAAACACGGGTTTTTGGATGAATAATCATTTTATTTTTCGACGTACTCTCCTTTGAGCTCTATACACTTTGTCCAACGTTTCTCCAATTTTTTTATCCCTTCCAAGAAATAAGATTTGTCAAGGTCATCAAAATAATATTTGTTTGTGAGATGATTTCATTGTTGGAGTCAAATCTCTTTCCGACAAGCCAATTCTTCAGATTTGGAAACAAGAAATAGTCACTTGGGGATAAATCCGGAGAATAGAGCGGATGAGGGAGCAATTTGTATCCCAATTCATGGATTGTTGCCATGGCAACTGCACATGTGTGCACCTTTGCATTGTCCTGGTGCAAAAGAACTTTTGTCTTGGCCAAATGTAGTCATTTTTTCTTCAAATCCTCATTAAATCGACCCAATAAATTGGCATAAAATTCACCGTTGATTGTTTTACCCTTTGGAAGGTAGTCAATGTGGATTATACCGCGTGCATCCCAAAAAACAGTCGGCATGACTTTATTGGCTGACAAATCCACTTTGGCCTTCTTTGGCGCCGATTCACCCCGAGAAACCCACTGTTTTGACTGCTGTTTAATCTCTGGTGTGTTGTGATGGATCCATGTTTCGTCCACGGTTATGAAACGGTGCAAAAATTCATCTATATTGCAGTTGAACAACACCAAACACTCCTGCGAAATTGTCACATGATTGCGTTTGTGGTTGATTGTGAGCAAACACGGCACCCATCTTACAGAAAGCTTTATCAAACCCAAGTGATCATTTAAAATTGAAACCACTGAGCCACGTGAGATGCCTATGGCTTCCACAATCTCTCGCACTTTCAATCTCCGATCGGCCAACACCATATCGTGAATTTTTTCAATTGTTTTGGGTGTAGAGACCTCAACTGGGCGTCCAGAACGTACAGCATCTTCCGTGCTTGTACAGCCACAACGAAATTCAGTAAACCACCTTTTTACCATTGAAATGGATGGTGCAGAGTCCCCATCGTATTTATCAAGCTTAGCCTTGGTTTGAGTGATGGTTTTTTTCCGCAAAAAATAATGCTGAATGAGCACACAAAATTCACTTTTTTCCATTTTCTCCTCAAATCAGGCGGTAGTCTGCTATCAATGGCTGTCAAACACAAACTAAATGACGCAGCTTGTTCAAATTTTGACAGGAGTCAACTGACAGATGCCTGTTGACAGAAGCAGTGTTGCCCTTTCAGTTCAGAGGCGGGAAATTCAAAAAGTCACAGACTTATTGACCCGCCCTTGTATTTTTCACTCAGTTGTGAACAGGGCCAGACGAAGGTACTTTAAAATGGTAAGCGAACATTATTTTGGCATCCTCTCGCTTTCTTGCCTCATGGAGGGTGCGCATGTGCGGAGCCAGCTAGTTCTGCGCATGCACACCCAGCGTGCATGTGCACCCTCTACAAGGCCGGAAACTGACGAGGAGGGTTTGGCGGCTGGGGACGGAGGCTTCGCACATGCGGTCTCCGGCCTCGTGGAGCTGCTGCGGGCGGCTCTAGCCTGCTCGCGCCGCATTTGGTGCGGCACGGGCGAGCCGCCTGTTAATCCGGGCCTGGGTGTGCTCTTGGTTCATGAGCTGCTGGAGGAAGATTCTCGACATGGACAAAGAAAGGCCATTTTAAATCTTCCATAAAAGGACATTATGTGAGTCAGTGCCACTGATGACATGATTGTGAATATGTTCTTCTGAACTACAAAGAGTAAACTACTTGTTTTTACTTTTCATCTGCATGGCATAGCTCCATTACTGAAGAAACCGTCATTGGATCCCGCGGTTCCCTCCAACTACCGCCCAGTGTCGAATCTTTCGTACCTGGGCAAGGTGGTTGAGAGGGCAGTAATGGAGCAGCTGCAGTCCTTCTTAGATGATGCAACATGGCTTGACCCCTTCCAGTCCGGCTTCCGTTCGGGGCACGGGACGGAGACGGTTCTGGTCTCCATCACAGACCAACTCCGCTGCCAGCTCGACCAAGGCGGGTCTGCGCTGCTCGTGTTATTGGACCTCACGGCAGCGTTTGACACGGTCGACCACAATCTTTTGATCCACCGCCTGGCCATGGCTGGAGTGAGGGGGACTGCCCTTAAATGGCTGACCTCCTTCCTCCGCCAGCGGTCTCAGCGTGTGAGGAGGGGCGAGGTGGTCTCTGAGGGCTCACCACTACTCTGTGGGGTCCCCCAGGGGCCATTCTCTCCCCTCTGTTATTTAACATCTACATGCAGCCGCTTGCACAGCTGGTGCGGAGTTATGGGCTGGTTTGTCACCAGTACGCTGATGACACCCAGCTCATTCTGAGGATGGAGGGCAGGCCGGAGTCCGTCCCCGATAATTTCCAGCATTGCCTCGAAGCCGTTACTGGATGGCTGCGAGCCAGTAGGTTGAGGGTGAATCCGGCGAAGACGGAGATCTTGTGGCTGGGTCGCCTGGGTGGGGTGGGTGCCCGGCTTCCGACCCTGGACGGTGCGGCGCTACACCCAGCGCCGTCTGTGAAGAGCCTGGGGGTCCACCTGGACTCCCAGCAGCTGACCATGGAGGCCCAGGTCTCTGTGGTCAGCAAGGCTGCTTTTTTCCACCTCCGCCAGGCAAGGAGGCTGGCCCCCTACCTCTCCCGGAATGACCTGGCCACGGTGATCCAAGCCACGGTCATCTCAAGGCTAGACTACTGTAACGCGCTTTACGTTGGCCTTCCTTTGTCGTCGATTCGGAAGCTCAAGCTGGTGCAGAACACTGCCGCCCGGCTCCTGTCTGGCACCCCAGTAGGTTGCCGTATAACACCCGTTTTGCAGGATCTGCACTGGCTGCCTATTGAGCACCGGATCGCCTTCAAAGTGCTGGTTCTTACCTTTAAGGCCTTATACGGCCTGGGGCCAGCGTATCTGAGGGACCGCCTCACTCCATATTGCCCTTCGAGATCACTACGGTCTGAGGATGCCAACTTCCTGGAAATACCATCAACGAAGTTGGCACACCTGACATCTACCCGCTGGAGGGCGTTCTCCGTCATAGCCCCCACGCTGTGGAACGCCCTCCCGGCCGAAACCAGGGCCCTGAGGGACCTACTCCCGTTCAGACGGGCCTGCAAAACCCATCTGTTTAGGCAGGCCTTCGGAGAGTAGGTCCGCGCGCTTTGAGTACCACGCTGCTGCACCTGCTGCTGCTCTGTTGTTTTATTGCTGTTTGCTACTGTTTTAATTGGTTTTATGTTTTTAATTTCTTGTTTATTGTGCCATTGGCTCTTGTGAGCCGCCGCGAGCCCCCGGGAGTCGGCGGCATAGAAGCCTCAATAATAAATAAATAAATAAATAAAATATTTCCTTTCTCTGGCAAGGCAGAGATCAAATGGGAACTACGCATGATTTTTATTTCGTCACACTAAAGCCATGATGCTAGTATGCCAACGTTTTCCTTCCTTTCTTCTAGGTAGGAGCCCTGGCTCTTCCCCTGTGGCGCCCACCGGGGGCACTCCGTCTCCCCTCAGCGCTCTCCTTTCCTCTTCCTGTTCTCCTCCGGCATTCCATCTCTCCGCAGCCAGCCTTGGCGTCTCCTGCCCCGACTCCTACTTCCACCATCTTGGCCTGCCTCTCTGCTACAAGATTTGCCCAGCCAGCCTCTTGAGACAGCAGTCGCTGATGTTCCCGAGCCACCACAAGCTGGGCAACACCAGCAGCCCTTCTCTTTTGCCGCACTTCATGGTGGAGGTGCCCACGTTGTCTTCTCTGAGCATAGCCAACGTCAAAAGTGGCAAAGCGGACGACTTAAGCAGACCAAGTTCCCAAGGGCCTGGCACTGCAAGCCATATGTTGTACGGTTTACACACCCCTGGGAACATTTTGTCGCCAGGTCCTATTGGCCAAGAAGCTCTGAACTGTGCTTTGCATCCTCCGTATGGCTTCTATGGGTACAACTTCTCGATGCCTTCTAGACTGATGAATTCAACGAGTCACTTCAAAGTTAATGACAGCATCCCGTCCCCGTTCCGAGAAAGCAGGTGCAGCCATGCGCCGTGGTCTTCCACAAGTAACCACTGCCTTTAGTGGTTAAAGCTTGGAACTTTCGCAAAGGCCCAGTGGATTGCTAGCTAAGGAACATTCATAATATGAAGGACTGGGCGTTCCATGCAGTCATGCTGGCCACATGACCTTGAAGGTGTCTATGGACAATGCTGGCTCTTCGGCTTAGAAATGGAGATGAGCATCAACCCCCAGAATTTATAGTTAACACACAATCAAAGAACATCCTGAACTCTTGCAACAATGGAATTGAACCAAACTTGGCATATTGAACTCTCATTACCAACAGAAAGTACTGAAAGCGTTTGCTTGGGAAATGACCTTGAGTTTGGAAGTTGTTGTTCACCTACACCCAGAGAGCACTGTGGACTCAAACAATGATATGTTATGTTGTTGTTTGTTTTCTATCCAGAATCACAATGTTGGAAGGCGGCTCAGCACTTTAAGGTCCCTCTAAAACAGGCATGGGAAAACTTCGGCCCACTTCTTGCTTAAGTGATTGGGGGGGGAGGAAAAGAGCCTGAGGCTGCTAGGAATGGTGGGAGTTGGAAGTCCAAAACACCTGGAAGGTCCAAGTTTGCCCATGCCAGCTTTCAACAGAGACCTCTTCCTCCCCCTCCCCCTTCGCGCCCTTTCTTCCCCCTCCTGCCGAACACTTACTTTTTCTTCTCCACTCGGGCTCCCTTCTTCCCAGCCTCGCTCTACTCGCTTTGCCTCGCTTTGCTCACACTGCCGCTTCTGCTGCCATTTTGATCCGAGGGGCAGCGTGAGCGTGTTCAGGAGGGGAGGGGGGAGTGAGGAAGACATGGGGCGAGTCTGCGCAGTAGCTCCTGCACGGGTCACGTCTTCCTCCCTTTCCCCTCCCCTCCTGAAGAAGGGAGCCCGAGTGGAGAAGAAAAAGTGTTCGGCAGGAGAGGGAAGAAAGGGTCTTGGAGGTTCCAATTTCCCACGGCACACTTGATGATCATTCACGGCACACTAGTGTGCCGCGGCACACCGGTTGGGAAATACTGGTCTAGAGAGAGCACATTTCTAGCCATCAGGAAGTCTTCCTGTGCAATTCTATGGTATTATTTGTTTATTTCAAGCAAGAAAAATAGGGTTCAAGATTATACACCTAAATCATATCGTATGAAAGATCCTAGAATGGATCCCTTGCATAATACACTGACCTACCGGACGCTGGTGTGGTTCTCCAAAGATTTCGGCAGGAGATGCATCCATCCCCTAATTTCCCGAATCGCTACCAGCCAAATAATAGGCTTGAGAGGTTACTGGAGCTAACAGTGTGTTGGGAGGATTGTTGGGAACAGAGTTTTTCCACATGCACATACAGAACTGTTATGCTGCATACATCCACCATACATGAAATCAGCCTCTGTGTGACAGTGAACTGGGGTGAAAGGAAAATCTCAAATGGGCAGTATAAACTATATGGTGATATATATCACACAAATATCCTCTTTGGGAGAGGACCAAGCTTGAAGAAGGGGGGGAAATACTATGGATAATTTTGCTCAAAAAAGTATCTTCCTTCTTAAACATCGCTCTGACATCGTAATAGCAACATAAAAGACAACGGAGCAACCCAATCCAGAGACAGGATACATGTGTGAGAGAAAAAGACGCAACGGATCATTTATTCGGTCGTTTGAAAAGATCTGGGTTCAATGTAAAATCTTGCCTGTTTCAGATTTGCACTTTGTAGAAGGATCTTAGCATTACGAGATTCCGGGAACGGAGAGTGATCTGAGAATGTTATTGTCACCAAACTGTGCCTTGCTTTTTCCTCTTTTTGTACTCAAAATTGATTTCATGGACTTGTTCAAAGACTGATGCTTTTGTGTGTTCTCGACTTCTGCCTCTGACTGCTTCCCTTCTCAGTAAAGCACTTAACGTAAATATATTGTTCTTGCTCTCTTCTTCCTCCATATTAATGCTATATTGGTAACATCAACAAGCACTATGGCCAAGATGCTATATTATTTCAGTGCGGTGTAAAATCTCCAGAAGTGTCCAGTTGTGATAGTACTATTATTTTATTTATTTATTTATTATTCATTCTTGTATGTCGCCACTCCCTGAGGGCTCGGAGCGGCTCACAAATCACATAAAAGCATGAACAGGATAAAACATCGATAAAAGTTAGCTAAAATTAAACTAGAACAGGGCTGTCCAACTTCTACCAGCCCAGGGGCCTGAATTCCAGTCACTGATGACCTGGGGGGTCGTAGGGTCTGCCCCCGCCCCCGGCTCTGCCCCCCCACCCCTCCCCCGGCTCCAATTTACTTACAATTCCTTGTTGCATTATTAATTATAAAATAAATATAATATTTTACTAACATTAAATGCAGGGGGGCATTCAAAAGGGCCATCCATACAATTAAATATAATATTTTACTAACATTAAGTGCAGGGGGGCATTCAAATACACAATTACATAATAATAACATAAAGGTTAGCCTACCTTCCCAAACGCACGGGATCCAGGAGCAGCCGGACCACGAGCAGAGGCGACGACCGACCAAGGCAGCAGCCGGGAAGGTACAAATCACGTCTGCGTGGGCCGCAGGGATTAAGTAGCCAAGATTTTGGCAACAGGAGTGTCGCGAAACTACGGAAGCCACACGGGATTTCGCTCTCAACGCAGGCGAGATTTCGCGTTGAGAGACAAATCCCATGTGGCTTTCGTAGTCTCGTGATACTTGCTCCGAAACCCGGAAGTGGGTAATTTTTTAAAATATTTTAATTTAATTTATTTGTTTATTTTTATTTTTTATTAAAAAGCTTAGGGGGCCGTAGGGAAGGGGCTGGGGGGCCGTATACGCCCCCCGGGCCGCCAGTTGGACAGCCATGAACTAGAATAAGCAGGTTAAAAATTTAACAATCGAAAGCCAGCTTGAAGAGGTGGGTCTTACAGGCCATACGGAAAGAAGGCAAGTCCTGCAGGTCACGGACTTCGGCTGGCAAGATGTTCCAAATTAGTTGGTGCCACCACAGAAAAGGCCCTGTGTCAGGTAGAGGCCAGGTGGATGGTTTCAAAGCTGGACACTTCGAGGAGGTTCAGATCTTCAGAACAGAGTGATCTCTGGGGTTGGTATGGGGGTAAGACGGTCCCTCAGGTACATCGGCCCTAGACTATGTAAGGCCTTGAAGGTTAACACCATCACCTTGAAAGTGACTCAGTGCTCGACCGGAAGCCAATGGAGCTGCTGGAGAATGGGAGCTATGTGACATCTCGCCGGCACTCCGGCGAGAAGTCGTGCAGCGGCATTCTAGACAAGCTTAAGTTTCCGGATCACTGACAAGAGTAGACCAATGTAAAAGGCGTTACAGTAGTGAAGTCTTGAGATGACCGTGGCTTGGACCACCGTGGCCAGGTCATCTCTAGACAGATAGGGGGCCAACTGCCTAGCCTGCCGTAGATGGAAGAAAGCGGTTTTGCTGACAGTGGAGATCTGAGTCTCCATCGTCAGCAAAGGGTCTAAAACAACTCCCAGGCTCTTTATTGAGGATGACGGGCGTAATGCCTCGCCATCCAGGGTAGACAGCTGGACCACCCCACTATCTGGTCAACCTAGCCACAGTATCTCCGTCTTTGCTGAACTCACCCTCAATCTGCTGGCACGCAGCCATCCAGTGACGGCCTCAAGGCACTGATGGAAACATTCCAGCCCAAAGCTTCGAACCAGTCCAGCAAGTGGTCGCATGTAGATGTTAAATAACAAAGGGGAAAGTATAGCCCCTTGAGGGACCCTGCATGTTACAGGGGCCCTCTCGGAAACCAAACCTCCCCTTTCCACTTGCTGTCCCCAACTATGCAGAAAGGACAACGGCCATTTCAAAGCTGTTCCCCTAACTCCAACAACGGCAAGGCGGTGGGCCAAAAGATTGTGATCGACCGTATCAAATGCTGCAGTCTCTACACTGAATACTGTGGTGGGTCAACAAATGAAAGCCAGGGCCTGTCATCTTATGAGACAGCATACAATGTGCATTGGCATGCCTCTCCAGGTGAATTTTTGTATGTATATAATGCTTCCATATGCAAAACTCCACTTGTACCACTATCAGCTGGATGTGTCCATTCGGCATCATCCGGAAAAGTACCGTATTTTCCGGCATATAAAATGACTGGGCATATAAGATGACCCCCAACTTTTCCAGTTAAAATATGGAGCTGCCCTTGTATCCTTATGTTCCTGTTCACTTTAGGTCACGGCCACAGGAAAAGGAGACGCAGATGGGCTCCAGGGCTAATTGCTGAAACCAAACCAATGTTGATTCAGCCCTTTTACTGGTTTGTTATAGCCAGACTGAACAAGGGACCAACGATCTGGTTTTGTTCTGTTTTACGTTGGGGGCCCAAGACGAAATGAAAACTATTTCCCAGTAAGCTGAGGAACTTCCTCCCAAGAAAAGCTAGACTATCAACTTCCGTGATGTCCATCTGGGGGAAAGCAAAAAGCTGCAATCCAAATCTCTGTGTGAAAAATACACAGTGCTACATAATCCCTATGTAAAATAGCAATGTTGCACAATGCACCCCACTATATAACGACACTCTCTCGGCATTACTTCGCGAACGAAGATTCTTAGGAAGGACTCATCCCACGCTTTTTACAAGCGCGTTGATGACTAAAAAGGCCAATCTGAGATAGGCAAGTCCGGTTACAGAAAGCACAGCAGAAAGTCTCCTTGGGTGATGTTGTTTCCAAGTTGCGGTTCTTTCTGCGTTGTCATTCCTCTTTGGGACCCATTCAGTGTGTCTTCTCGAAAGAGGCCGCAGTATTGTGGATAGTGTGTCTCCATGCCTCCCGATGTGAGGCCAGGGTGGACTATATAACAACAACAACAACAACAACAACAACACTTTATTTATATTCCGCCCTTCTCCCCAAGGAGACTCAGAGCGGATTACAGTATATATAAGCAGGCACAGGCAAACATTCAGTGCATTATTACAATGACATACAATGAGACACAAACACAGAGACAAAGGCAAAGGCTTCTCCTTTCATTTTTGACTCTGGAGGTGGTGCTCATCTCCCGCTGAAGTGATACCTATTCATCTACTCAGATTTGCATGTTTTTGAATGCTAGGTAGGCAGGAGCTAGGGTTAACAGCAGGAGCTCACCCCATCTTGCGGATTCAAACTGCCAACCTTCAGGTCAGCAGTTCAGCGGCACAAAGGTTGTGCCACCGCAGCCCTACCTACCTACCTGGGACTGACTTTGGGATTTTACGCTTGTAAAGTATGTGCTCTTTTAGTGAGATACTGTATACCCGTATTTACTCAAGTCTTAATGCACCATCGAATCTGATGCGACAAAAAGTGCACTCTTTGTAATGTAGCCAAAAAAGTTGCACATTACAGAGGTTGCATGCTTATAATTCCTTCTTTCGAAAACAGAAAGTGTTGGAACACCAATGCTTCCAGCAATGGAAAAGCAAATCTTTGGGTGCATCTATGGTGTAGAATTAATCCACTTGAACTGCCTTGGTTCCGTGCTATGGTATCATGGAACCTGTAGTTTGACAAAGCATTTGAACCTTCTCTGCCTAAGAATGCTGGTGTCTCACCAAACTACGAATTCCAGGATTGAATAATATTCAGCCCAGGCCATTACACTAGAGGTGACGTCCCTTAAATAAGAGCTCGAGTTGCAGCTCCTGAAGTTGCTTCCCCTTTTGCTTTGGTTCAGCTCTAAGATTTCTGTATGTCACCCCGGAGTGTGCCGGAGGCTCCTTCTTTGGAGGCTTTTAAGCAGAGACTGGATGGCCATCTGTCAGGGGTCTCTTCCAACTCTATGATTCTCATGTGCACCCTAAGTTTGGAGTGGTCATTTGGCCAAAAACGGTGAGCATTCGAAGCTTTCATTCCTGGGCAAGGTGATTGAGAGGGCAGTGGCAGTACAGCTGCAGCAGTTCCTAAATGACACAGCCGGATTAGATCCCTTCCAGTCCGGCTTCCGTATTGGGCATGGGATGGAGACTGTGCTGGTCTCCATCACAGATCAGCTTCGTTGCCAGTTGGACCAAGGTGGATCAGTGCTGCTCGTGTTATTGGACCTCACGGCAGCATTTGATAGAGTCGATCACAAATTATTGACCCACCGTTTAGTCATGGCAGGAGTGAGGGGGACAGCCCTTAAATGGGTGTCCTCCTTTCTTCAAGATCAGAGGGGGGAGGTGTGGCTTCTGAGAGGCACCCCCTTGTTTGTGGGGTGCCTCACGGGGTTATTCTCTCCCCTTTGTTATTTAACATCTATATGTGACCACTTGCCCTACTGGTGCATAGTTTTGGACTTGAGTATCATCAGTACGCTGATGACACCCAGCTTGTTCTGTGGATGGAGGGTCAGCCAGATTCCGGACCCGATAATTTCCATCAGTGCCTTGAGGCTGTTACTGGATGGTTGCGTGCCAGCTGGTTGAGGGTGAATCCAGCGAAGACGGAGATCCTATGTCTGGGTTGCCCTGGTTGGGGGGGGGGGGAGGTCCAGCTGCCTACCCTGGATGGTGAAGCACTATGCCCGTCGTCTTCAGTAAAGGGTCTGGGAGTCGTGTTAGACCTGCTGTTGACAATGGAGGCCCAGGTCTCTGCTGTGAGCAGATCTGCATTTTTCCATCTGCAGCAGGTGCCTTACCGATCCAGGAGTGACCTGGTTATGGTGATCCAGGCAATGGTCATCTCAAGACTGGACTACTGTTACGCCCTCTACATTGGCCTTCCTTTGTCTGTGATCCAGAAGCTTAAGCTAGTGCAAAGGCCACCTTCCCCCAATGCATACTGGGAGGAAAAAGTTTTGCCTCCCCCTGGAGATACCTTCAGCTAAACAAGGTGAAATGGGAGGTTCCGGATGGTGGCCTCCTGCAACTGGGGCGTGGCTTCATCCACCGGAAGCCAGCCCCAGTTGCTCACTTTGTTGGAAGACGACCTGTACCCACCACTCCCGCCCATTAACAGTATAAAATTGGCCTTCCTTTGGCCCGGTTGCCCCAATGTTGGAGCCTCCCCGGCAAGGTGAGGAATTTCCTCCCCTCCATTGATAGGGTTTTTTTTCGCCTACCCCCTTTACTGTTTAGGGGCTAGAGGGGAGGGGTGGATATAAATAGGGTTAGCGGAAAATAGATAGGGAAATTCCCATATCTTGGTGTGCACCTAAGGCACCCCCCGTTAGGGGTGAAGGCCATCATGTTAATACTCAATCAAAGTCCAAGTTGATTGGGGATAGGGTTCCCATATGTCCCTTATTCTAAGAGACGTCCCTTATTTTGGCCCTAAAATTTGTGTCCCTTATTTTCAGGCCCTGTCCCTTATTTTTGACTAGCAGGACAGGACTGGGCGGGGTTGACCAGAGGAAGGTCCATGCTGTGGTTTCCATGGCAATGCCTGCCCGGGATTCCAACTCGCAGGACAGCCTGCGTCCCCGTTGGAAGGAAGAGGCGATACAGGACTTTTTCAAAGTACAGTAGACTAATTAACCGTTACCCAAGGGGAATGTTGGATCATGTTGGATAAAGATAGTTTCTGGTTGCTTGAGAGTTACCCTTAAAATAGGCCTAGCTGTGCATCCCAATACTATACAATGCTGTGTATCCCATACTGTACTATACTATACCATTAGCTATTGACATAATAATCATGAAGATGTACTGTCTTATAAAATTTATTTTATTTTAATGTTTAGACAGTGCACTTTTAAAGTCAGCAAAGTCAAGGACTAAATACAGATGGAGAAAATAAGGTAGTTCTAATAATGTTTTTTCTGCATGACAAAGCATGCAGAAACATACCATGTACTCTTAAGAGGGTATAAGTCAGCTTCTTTTGTGAGTTTCAATCATTATCTTCTGTTAATAAAACTATTTCTACCTAATGCTTGAGTTTCAAGTTTTTAATGAAGTTTCCCTTATTTTTGTGAAAAATCCCGTAAATGTCCCTTATTTCTTATATCAAAAAGTGGCAACCCTAATCGGGGAAGTTCTATTAAATGGCCTGGAATGGGAGGAGGCTGGCCTCAATATCTTGGGGACCAGACCTCGCTCTCATTTCCCTTAACGGGTTGCCTTGGTTGGATAGTCAAGGAATCCAGGTGTTTCGCCCGCAAATTAACATCGAAACCGGGTAGGGTGGCTACTTGAATTGGATACACCCAATTCCTGACACCCCTTGAGTTAAGGTTAAGGACAGTTAAATAGGTAACAATTCAAATAAATGTTGCCCAATTTGAACCCAACCACTGTTGTTGTGTGTCTTATTTCGGAGGTGGGCAGGCAAATGCTGCCGCTTGACTACTCGCCGGGGACCCGGCGAGATGTCGCATTACTCCAATCTTGCAGCAATTGCACTGGCTACCGATTGAGCACCGGATTATCTTCAAAGTGCTGGTTTTAACCTTGAAGGCCTTATATGGTCTAGAGCCGGCGTACCTGAGGGCCCGCCTTACCCCCTACAAACCCCATAGATCACTTTGGCCAGAAGACCAAAACCTGCTTGAAGTCCTGAATATTCGGACCTACCACCTATCGTCAATTAGGCACAGAGCTTTCATGATCATGGCACCAAATTTGTGGAATGCCTTGCCAGGAGAAACGCGAGCTATTTGAGATCTGCCTTCCTTTCGGAGGGCGTGCAAAACATTTCTTTTCCGGCAGGCATTTGGACTCTGCTGATCGAGACTCTGCTACTTGTGTTTTTATTATTTTAACTGCATTGTATGTACACTGTGTTTTCGGATGTTGTAAACCACTCTGAGCCTTCGGGGAGTGGCGGTATACACGTCAGAATAATAAATAAATTAGATTCAAGTAAAAACGGTAATTGCTCCCACGAAGTTTGGGCATTAGCCTCCTCTACCGTACCTTAAGAACTAGAAACTTGTTAGGTTTATTGAGACAACCTTTTTCATTTTTGCACAATGAGATGATGGTAAAATTAAGCAGATACTTTCATTTATGAGCAGAAGGATCGCTTCAAAGGTTGCAGGTCCTCTGCACAGGCCCTTCTCCTGGGCCCCGACCACAGCTGGTCCGTCTCGTCTACTTCGAGGACCTGGGCATTTACAGTTTCGTAGAAACTTACCACATAATAAATATTGCAACTTTGCAGGAAAGGGAGTCACTGTAATGTTTCTTTTTCTCCCAGCAATGTCTGCTTACATTTACAGAACAGGCTGAATGGATTTGACAGTATTTGAAGTCTTGTGATTTTACAACCCCTTTGAAATGTATTGCGTTTTGATCCTCCAGGAACCAAAATTAAAGAACGCATTCGTATCCAAGTTCAGTTTCCCAGCTGGTTTCACCAGAATTTAGTCATGTTTACGGTAAAAATTTAAAAAGAAACCGAATGCACGGCTTGAAACGGCGGGGACGGTGGTTGCTTTGAAATGTGTTCCTCCCCTCTCATATACTCTCAAATTTGGTCTGCAATTAGATGATAATTTGTATCAGAATTATATAAACAAACCTGGATTGGATGACAATATGAAACAGGCAAATAGGTAGACATACTGTTTGAAACCTGTCCAGTATTGAAGCTATTTACATGGGCGGCTGAACTATTTCAGGCAGACTGTTTCAATAAAGTGGAAAATGCTGGTATCATTTCCTCCCGAAGTTTCAAATGTACATGTTTACAAATTTGTACTGCACACTAATATGTAAATAGATATTATTGGAAACAGATGCCTCGGCCCACAGTATTGATCTGCTTCTCTTGTTATCATGTTGCTATAGACACGATATGTTGCAGAATGCAAATGTGTGTGTATGTGCCTCCAAACTGGCTGTTGACTTATGGCAAACCTATTAATTCCACAGGGAGGACACTGGCAAGGAATACTTCGGGCTTGGTTTGCCAGAGGCTTGTAACACTTGGCATTTCTTAACAGTTCTCTATCCAAGTACTAACCAGGTCTGATCCTGCCTAGTTGCCCAAGATCAATAGGGAGCTAGTGCCACCATGGAGAATGTTATTGTGCAAGGCTATATGATCCTGCATCGGGAATGCTGGTGATAGTGCAAGTCACACTTTCTCAGCCTTAGAGGAAAGCAATGCCAAATATCTCTATCTCTATCTCTTCTCTATCTCTATCTCTATACATTAATAAAGCTGAAAGTTTGTATGTGGGTTTGTTTGTTTGTTTGTTTGTGGATATGTGGCAGTGTTCTGATTGGCTCCTGGCCTCTACATTCTGACAACATGATTGGTTGCCAGTGAGGGAGTATTTGCATAACGCCTCTATTGGCCAGCCAACACGAACATTCCAACCCTCTAAACTGACAGAGGAGGATAAGGCAAAGGCCTGAGACAGTCGCCAACACGAACACCCAATTCACTTCCCACTAAAATCCCAAATAACAGACCACGCCCAAAATTGAAACAGTAAGGCTTCATTAACTTGATTTTCCTGACAGGCCTCACTTAATGGAATGCTGTTTAAGCTCTGAATTCACAGTAAGGCTTCATTAACTTGATTTTGACTTTCATCATTGTGTATGGCCTGAATTGACAGTAAGGCTTCATTAACTTGCTGTTCCTGACTAGGCCTCATGGGATGCTGTTTAAGCTCTGAATTGACAGTAAGGCTTCATTAACTTGATTTTCCTGACTAGGCCTCAGCTCATGGGACATTGTGTATGGCCTGAATTGACAGTAACCTACCTTGGCACACAGAGCCCCTATGACCCACGCTATATTCTACTGCAGTTTGGAGGAGGGTGGACCATGGACGATGGGATTTGATGTACCTCCATGGATTATGGGATTTGTCGTACTTTCAAACTCTTCATTCCCCCCAGACCACTGTGGCCCAGAACCAAGACCGATAAAGACCAAACTTGACACAAGCAGCGCCCCTGATCAGGACCAAACTGACCCACACTCCATCCAACTGCAGTTTAGAGGAGGGCACACCATGGATGATGGGATTTCAAGTATCTTCACTCAGTTCCCAAGCCTGCTGTGACCCTCATCCAGTGACTGATCAGGACCAAACTTGGCACACAAACCCCCCATGACCCACTTTACATCCTGCTGCATTTTGGAGGAGGGTGGACCATGGATGATGGAACTTGAAGTACCTTTACAAATTTCCCAAAACTGCTGCGAGCCTCATCCAATGACTGATCAAGACCAAACTTGGCACACCGAGCCCCCATGACCCATTCTACATCCTGGTGCAGTTTGGAGGAGGGTAGACCATGGATGATGGGACTTGAAGTACCTACACTCACTTCACAAGGCTGCTGCCAATCTAATCCAATGACTGATCAAGACCAAATTTGGGACACAGAGCCCCCATGACTCATTCTACATCCTGGTGCAGTATCGAGGAGGATGGACCATGGATGATGGGACTTGAAGTACCGCCACTCACTTTCCAAGAATGCTGTGACCCTCATCCAATAACTGATCAAGACCAAATTTGGCACACAGAACCCCCCATGACCCACTACATCAGGTGCAATTTGGAAGAGTATGGACCATGGATTCTGGGACTTGAAATACCTTCACTCACTTTTTGAGACCACTGCAAGCCACATAAACAACGGATAAGGACCAACCTTGCCACACAATGCCTTTCTCAAATAACCCGGGCAGGGCCGGGTCCCCAAGCTAGTCCTCTGAATAAATCTTCCAAAGCAAATTCAATGATAGATTGATCTGAGAGTTACTATAAATCAGGGTCGGCATGAAGAAACACAACAACAACACAAATCCTGAACGGTTTGGGACTCACCTACTTGCGTGACTGCATTTCTGTCTACGAACCCAGGCGATCTCTTCGATCATCTGGAGAGGCCCTGCTCTCGCTCCCGCCACCTTCGCAGGTGCGATTGGTGGGGACAAGGGAGAGGGCCTTCTCTGTGGTGGCCCCCCGACTCTGGAACTCACTCCCCAAGGGTATTAGACAAGCCCCCACATTGGCAGTCTTTAGGAGGAGCCTGAAAACATTGCTATTCGAGTGTGCCTTCCCTGAATAATTAAGGAAACAATGCCCTGCTCTGACCAATTCCCTACAAAATGTCCTCAGGAGCACTTTAACTACCCGTTGGGTTGATCTCCCTACATTAGCCTGCAAAACCCTCCTGCTTAGATACATCCTATCTCTGTTCGCGCCCAGTGTTTATTTATTTTAAAATGTTAATATATTACATCTGGCCCGGCCATAAGGTTTTAATTTTTGTTTTATTGCTTATATGTGAATTATATTGATTGTACTGTTTTATTGTTTGCTGCTGTGTTGTTCTATTGATGTGTTATTGGGCTTGGCCTCATGTAAGCCGCCCCGAGTCCCCATGGGGAGATGGTGACGGGGTATAAAGTTTTATTATTATACTAGTTTGGGGACCCGGCGGTGCCCGGGTTATTTGAGGAAGGCATTGTGTGCCAAGGTTGGTTCCTATTAGATGTTTATGTGGCTTGCAGCGGTCTCAGGAACTTAGTGAAGGTACTGCAAGTCCCGGGAGGCCTAGTCAGGAAAATCAAGTTAAGGAAGCCTAACAATATCCCATGAGCTGAGGCCTAGTCAGGAAAATCAAGTTAAGGAAGTCTTTCTGTCAATTTTGGGCCTGGTTTGTGTTTTATAGAATGTTTGAATGTGGTTGGCCATTTGGAGGCAGTTATGCAAATTCCATTTCAGTGGCAACCAATCTCCTCTGTCTAGGACCGTAGAATGTTGGAGTTCTGAGGCTGGCCAGTTAGAGCCCATTATGCAAATAATCCCACCATGGCAGCCAATCGAAACGCTGGCACATATTCCTCCCGTCGCTCTCTCGCTCTCTCGGTCGCACCACCGCAAACACTGACTTGTATTATATGTAATAGATTATAACAGGGCTGTCCAACAGGCGCCCCGCGCCCCGTATACGGCCCCCCAGCCTGTTGGACACGGCCCCCGCTACCCTCCGCTACCCTCCTGAAATTGTTTTTTAAAAAAATATTTTTTAAAAAAAAATGGCGGCCGGGGGGTGGGAGGAGGCGGGGCAGGGAGGAGGAAGGGAGCCAGCTCCTCCTCCCTGCACCGCCCCCTCCATCCCTCTCTCCACCCCGCCGCTGCGATCCGGTTTGCACCGGCGGGGGGGAGGGAGGGGAGGAGGAGGAATCCTCCCTTCCTCCTTCTCCTTCCTGGCGCTGCTGGTGTCCCGATCGCAGCGGCACCGGGGAAGGAGGAGGAGGAGGATGGCTCGCGGGGGAAGCGAGCGCCAGGTTCTTGCTTCCCCCACGAGCCATCCAGGCCTGTGGGAGAGCTTTCGCCCGGCTCTCGCGTCCCTCTGACTAGAGGGACGCGAGAGCCAGGCGAAAAGCCTCCCGCAAGCCTGGATGGCTCGCAGGGGAAGTGAGCGCCCGGTTCTTACTTCCCCCGTGAGCCATCCAGGCTGCCGTGACGCCTTGGAAGGGAGGGGCGTCCCCCGCGACGCCTCCCTCTCTCCCAAAGCATCAGAACAGCTGTTCTGACACTTTGAGAGAGAGGGAGACGCCACGGGGAGCCTTCCGCGGCTCCGCCCCCTCTCCCAAAGCGTCAGAACAGCTGTTCTGATGTTTTGGGAGAGAGGGCGGAGCCGCGTGGCCAGGGGCGTGGCCGGGGGCATGGCCAGGGGCGTGGCCAGGGGGCATGGCAGGGGGCGTGGCCAGGGGCGTGGCCGGGGCGTGACCGTGGACGGCCCCCCAGGTCATCAGTGACCTGAATTCCGGCCCTTGGCCAGTTAAGGTTGGACAACCCTGGATTATAACAATATCCCATTGCGCAACCTGACCCTTGTGCTGAATGGCAACATGGTGCAACTCAAAGAGTGACTAAATGCACAACTGGATACACTAGCAAAGGTCTACCAACATGCAGATCCTTTATATAGTAACACAACTGCAGATCCTTATTGGACATGTACTATATGTTGCAGCTTTTTTTCGAATTCCTGCATCAGTAGGAACACTGACAAAGACAAGCCTTAATTATGTAGGATAGATGCTGTATGGTGAGTAAATCCCACTCATTAAATCGATCTCTTCCAATATGCGTTTGCCTAGGAATCTCTAGTGGAACTTGATCAGAATTGCACTGGAAGACCGAGTGATTCCTAGGCAACACTTTAATCAGATCCATGAATAAATCAAGTGCAGAAGGCCGGCTGTAGTTTCCCTGCCTTCACTGTGTGCTATGACCATGAAGACCTAGCACACTGGAGAAATCACTAGAGCATGGATTATTGCACAATACGAAGCCTTTCCTTTGGATTTCCCCAGGTAGGAGCCCTACCTGATCTCAAGGATGTTGGACCGAGGAAATGTTTTCAATAATTCAGATGGAAATGCTTAGCAAGAAGTCACTGGAGCTCAGTTGGTGGAGTTTGGCCTTCCATATATTTATGGGGAGAAAGAGTGACGGCTGGTAGAGCTTTTGCAGATGTTGGGGATTACATCAGGACATCTTGGCTTCCAGCTCAGGTGTTGTGCAGTTGATTCTGTGCAACACACCTCCTGTTTTAAAGCTCTTTCACAATTCATTCCTCTGACTTGCCCTCCTTCGGGTTGGTAGCACAACATTATAAGAGAAAGTCCTGCGAAAAGCGTTGAAACTTTTCAAAGGACGGGCAAGATGTAAGAGGATCAATACTTCTGGATTAGTTGTGAATGTTTTGCATTAAAGAAAATTGAGGACCATAATTCTAGAGCGGTTATTTAGTCATCTATAGATCCACCTATCTATCACCTATAGATCCATCTATTTATCATCCATCTATCATCTATCTATCTATCTCTATCTCTATCTATCTATCTATCATCCATCCATCATCTATCTATGATCTATCTATCTCTATCTATCATCCATCTATCATTTATCTATCTATCTATGATCTATCTATCTCTATCTATCTATCATCTATCTATCATCCATCTATCATCAATCTATCTCTATCTATCTATCATCCATCTATCATCTATCTGATCTATTTCTTTCTATCTATCATCCATCATCTATCTATGATCTATCTCTATCTATCTATCATCCATCTATCATCTATCTATCATCTATCTCTATCTATCTGTCATCCAGCTATCATCTATCTATCTATGATCTATCACTATCATCCATCTATCATCTATCTATCATCTATCTCTATCTATCTGTCATCCATCTATCATCTATCTATCTATGATCTATCTCTATCTATCTATCATCTATCTCTATCTATCTATCAATCATCCATCTATCTATGATCTATCCATCTATCTATCATCCATCTATCATTTATCTATCTATCTATGATCTATCTATCTATCATCAATCTATCTCTATCTATCTATCATCCATCTATCATCTATCTATGATCTATCTCTATCTATCATCTATCTCTATCTATCATCCATCTATCATCTATCTATCTATGATCTCTATCTATCTATCATTCATCTATCATCCATCTATCTATGATCTATCTATATCTATCTATCTATCTAATCCATTATCTATCTATCTATGATCTCTCTCTATCTATCTATCTATCTATCATCTATCTATGATCTATCCATCTATCTATCATCAATCTATCTCTATCTATCATCCATCTATCATCTATCTATCTATGATCTCTATCTATCATTCATCTATCATCCATCTATCTATCTATGATCTATCTCTATCTATCATCCATCTATCATCTATCTATGATCTATATCTATCATCTATCTATCATCCATCTATCATCCATCTATCTATGATCTATCCATCTATCTATCATCAATCTATCTCATCTATCTATCTATCTATGATCTATCTATCTATATCTATCTATAATCCATTATCTATCTATCTATGATATGATCTATCTCTATCTATCTATCTATCTATCACCTTCTATCTCTATCTATCTATCAATCATCCATTTATCTATGATCTATCCTTATCTATTTATCATCTATCCATCTATCATCTATCTATCTATGATCTCTATCATCCATCTATCATCTATCTATGATCTGTCTGTCTGTCTGTAATCTGGGTTGCTGTGAGTTTCCCAGGCTGCATGGCCATATTCCAGAAACATTATCTCCTGATGTTTCGCCCACATCCATGGCAGGCAACACTCTAAAAACAGGAGAATTCCAGGCAGGAAACAATCAGGGCCAGCTATCACCTCCCAACAAAGGATTCCCCAGGCAACCAGCCAGGCTCTGAAGCTGCAAGGCTGTTCAATGTGGCCAATTGTAACATTCACATTTGCCTCAAGCAGACAAGAGTTCTTTCCCCCACCCTGGACATTATTCCACAGATATATAAACCTCACTTGCCTAGTTTTCAACAGACCTCACAAGCTCAGATGTGGGCGAAACATGAGAGAATGCTTCTGGAACATGGCCATACAGCCAGGAAAAGTCACAGCAACCCAGGGATTATGGCAATGAAAGTCTTCGACAACATATCTATCTATCTATCTACCTCTATCCAAATATGTCTGTCTGTCTGAGCCACTATCGGTTGCTAGGTGAAGTGTCCTTTTTGTGATGTCACTCAATGGGCTGTTGCCAGGTGAAGTGACTTTCTGTGATGTCACTGGGAAAGAAAGGTGATGGGCTTGAGGGGAAGGGAGGAAGGAAGAAAAGAGCCACATAGAGAGCCATATTGCCATGGAGGCCCCAGGCCCGGATTAAGCCTTTTTGGCGCCCTAGGCCAAAGCCCCGCCTCCGTGGCTACGCCTCTTTCTCCTTGCAGGCACGCCTCCGTGGCGCCACCTCTTCCTCCTCACGGCTCCACCTTTACCTCCTCGCCAACGCGAGGAGGAGGAAGGAAAGCCCCACCCCCAGAGCCAATGCCGCGGGTGCGCGGCAGCAAGCCGCAAGGGTAGGGCTTCCCTCTGCGACTCCGCCCCTTCCTCGTTGCACCTGCCTGAGAAAAAAAAGGGCAATTTTCAGCCGCATCTATGCCTGCGCGCGGGGCGCCATAGACTCAGAGGCAGCGGAACCGCCTCTGAGAGTCTATGGCGCCCCGCGCGCAGACGCAGAAGTGGCCAAAGATTGCCCTTTTTTCTCAGGCGAGGTGGCTTTAGGAAGGAGGGAGGAGCCGCGGGGAGCCTCCCCGCGGCTCCTCCCTCCCTCCTAAAGCCACCACGCCGGCCTGAGAAAAAAGGGCAATCTTGGGCCACTTCTGCGCCTGTGCGCGGGGCACCATAGACTCTCAGAGGCAGCAGAACTGCTTCTGAGAGTTTATGGCGCCCTGCACGCAGGCACAGAAGCAGCCAAAGATTGCCCTTTTTGTAAAAAAAACTTTTTTGTGGGGGTCTTGATCTGGTGCAGAAGGAGAGTTTTCCCCCCGCCCCTTCTCCCACAGAAAGCCTGGCCTAGGGTGTTGGCTTGACCCTTACGACGAGATCCGCCCCTGTGCCCTGATTAAGGGGCCTTATGGATAATCCGGCCCTGGGAGGCCCATTGTGACCTGTGGAAGGGAGAAAGGGGAGATGAAGGAAAGGAAAGGAAAAGAAGGGAAGGGAGAAGGGAGGGAGAAGAAATAAAAAGGAGGGAAGGAAGAGAAAGGAGAGAAAATATAAGGGTAGGGGAAGTTTAAGAAGGGATGAAAACAGGAGGACAATGCAAGGTATATATCAGGCCTTCTGTGTAATGGCCCTCGACCTATGAAAATCCATAATCTTGGACCCCAAATCTGCCCTTGACTAATAGTGTCACTTGAGCTTTCCATGACTGCGCCCTGGTGTCTGGGTCAGCACCTAAACCACTGAACCATGCTTCTTCTGGACTATATATATATAATGGTTGTGAAGACAGCCATAAACTGGTAAAAATGGCTTTCTTGCAGGCCGTACGTTCCAAAGGTCTATTGCAATGGCATCACTTTATGGGTCGGTTCTGCTTTTCCTCCTCATGTTTTGACTCAGGGTCTCATCTTCTCGCAGGCCCTGATCTCCCCAACAATTTCCTCGACTGCCGAAGGTAACAGCTGTTAACACTTAGTGGCTAATCAGCCCAATTTGACTCACCTGCCTGAGTGATCTTTGACAGATCCATCTGCTTTAAGTCAAGCCTGCGAGCGAAACAGAGGGTGATCCAAAATATCTCCCCGTGTTATATATGGAGGGAATAAAGATCTAGATTTTGGTAGTCCTCCCGGCCAATTTCTCAAAGGGAAGCTTAGAAAACCCTTCCTTCCTTCCTTCCTTCCTTCCTTCCTTCCTTCCTTCCTTCCTTCCTTCTTTTCCTCTTTCTTTCTTTCTTTCTTTCCTCCCTTGCTCCCTTCTCCCTTTCTTTCTTTTCTCCTACCTTCTTTCCTTCCTTCCTTCCTTTCCTCCTTCCTTCTTTTCCTCCTTCCTTCCTTCACCCTCCTTTCTTTCTTCCTTCCTTCTTTTCCTCTTTCTTGCCTCCCTCCCTCCCCCCTCCCTTCTCCCTTTCCTTCTTATTTCTTTCCTTCTCCCTTCCTTCCCTCCTACTTCCTTCCTTCTTTTCTCCCCCTTCTTTCCTTCCTTCCTTCCCTCCCTCCTTCTCCCTTTCTTTCTTTCCTTCTCCCCTTCCTTCCTTTCCCTCCCTCTGTCTCTTCCTTCCCTTCTTCCTACTTTCTTTCTTTTTTCCTTCTCCTTTCCTTTCTTCCCTCCTTCTTCTTTCCTTCCTTTTTTCTTTTCTCCTTTCCTTCCTTCCTCTTTCTTTCCTTCCTCTTTCTTTCTTCCCTTCTTCCTTCCTTCCATCATTCCTTCCTTCCTTCCCCCTTTGTTCTCCCTCCCTCCCTTTCTTTCTTTCCTTCTCCCTTCCTTCCTTCCCTCCTTCTTCCTTCCTTTTTTCTTTTATCTTCTTTTCTTTCTTTCCTTCCTTCCTTTTTTCTTTTCTTTCTTTCTTTCTTCCCTTCTTCCTTCCTTCCATCATTCCTTCCTTCCTTCCCCTTTTGTTCTCCCTCCCTCCCTTTCTTTCCTTCTCCCTTCCTTCCCTCCTTCTTCCTTCCTTTTTTCTTTTATCTTCTTTTCTTTCCTTCCTTTTTTCTTTTCTTTCTTTCTTCCTTTCTTTCTTCCTTCCCTTCTTCCTTCCTTCCATCATTCCTTCCTTCCTTCTCCCTTTGTTCTCCCTCCCTTTATTTCCTTCTTTCCTTCTCCCTTTCTTCCCTCCTTTTTTCTTTTCTCTTTCCTTCCTTCCTTTCTTCCCTTCTTCCTTCCTTCCTTTCCACCCACTATCAACTTGCTTCAGGTAATAGAGGTGTTCATTTTTATTAATGTATTAACTTATTTATTAATGTGTATTATCTCCCACCTTTCTCCCAAAAGTGAGACCCAAGGAGGCTTCCAAAGAGAGGAAGTGGGCCATTTATGCTTCTAGGAAGACTTCCATCCGGATTTGCACTCAGACTC
The DNA here is from genome assembly GCA_030556195.1 of Anolis apletophallus. Taxonomy (NCBI): domain Eukaryota; kingdom Metazoa; phylum Chordata; class Lepidosauria; order Squamata; family Anolidae; genus Anolis; species Anolis apletophallus. Next base: position 30,844,418 of record JARBWK010000016.1, read on the forward strand.
CTTTATTTGTCTTTTGCCATCTATATTATCCACAGAACTTGGCATTGCATTTCGAATGGATGGACAGACTACTTTGACAGATCCTAATCACGTGAAATACATTGGAGGCAGGGCCGTTGCATTTGGTTCGAATGGAAAGATGGTTTACAGAAAACTTTTGTATTGTTATCCCAATAACCCCATGAAGGTGGGATATAATGAGCAGATCAGATCATGAATGAATAAACATAACAGTTTAAATAATGTACCAATACGGACCATCCTGAGAATTTGGTGGGCTCTAGCCCCCTGGCTAATTGGAACAGAAAATTAACAGATAAAGATATGAAAAGGTATCAGGACAGGCAAAGACATGGAAGAACGATTTGAAGAGAATGAGCTGCTTCATTAATAAACGGCGGTCTTTCTATCGCCCATGTTGCAAGAAGAGAGCGCTTCCCCTTAACTCCATTCTCTGCCATTGTGGCTAGTCATCTTAATTGAACTGTTTATGCTTTGATAGCCATCTGGTTGAAATAGACACCTGTCCATGCCGCTGAGATTTCAGTTTCCCTTGTGACACAATACACCTGTATGCATTTTTCTATAAGCGCAGTTCTGAAAGATGGAGCCAATCTAGGGTTTATTACACTACTTAGGGGGCTTTCCCTTTTTAAAAAATTCACTGTTTTTTTTAAAAAAAAATAATTTTTATGGAGGTTTTTACACTTGTTGGGGAGTGTGGGACTGCAGGAAGAGAGGGAGGTGGGGGTGAGGAGGGCATGGGGGTCTGGGGAGGGAGACTGGGGGAGGAAAGGAAGGGGGGTGGGGGGTACAACCAGGGCATGCAAGGGGTCAGGGGTGGGAGGCGGGTGGCGTGGAGAGGTGTAGCCGGGGGAGGTATGGGGGGAGAAAAAGGAGAGGGGCTTGAGGGCAGTCTCGAGGGCAGTGTTTCTCAACCTTCCTAATGCTGCGACCCCTTAATACAATTCCTCATGTTGTGGTGATCCCTAACCTTAACATTATTTTCATTGCTACTTTATAACTGTATTTTTTTGTGGGGGTGGGGTTTGATTTTGTCTTTTGGAAGTTGTAGTTGCTGGGATTTATAGTTCACCTACAATCAAATAGCATTCCGAACTCACCAAGAATGGAATTGAACCAAACTTGGAACACAAAACTCCCAGGACCAACAGCAAAATACTGGAAGGGTTTGGTGGGCATTGACCTTGAGTTTGGGAGCTGTAGTTCACCTACATCCAGAAAGCACTATAGACTCAACAATGATGGATCTGGACCACACTTGACACGAATCCTCAATATACCCAAATATGAACACTGGTGGAGTTTGGGAAAAATAGATCTTGACATTTGGGAGTTGTAGTTGCTGGGATTTATAGTTCATCTACAATCAAAAAGCCCCTTGCACCCCACCAATGACAGAATTGGGTCAAACTTCCTACGCAGAACCCTCATGCCTTGAAGGAACTAGCTGGCGTGAGCCTCCATCCCACCTCACACACTCTCCCTCACCCACACATGCGCATCATGCTGCCATGCGCCAAGCATGCCTGCTCTCCCCCTCCCTGCTTGGAGTCTCAGAATCAGCCCTCCCCTTGGCTGGGAGGCCTGCCAATCACAGCAGAGGAGAGCTTTAGGTGGGAGAATTCACAATCTGTTTCCAAAAAGAAAGAGAAGGAAAAGCGGAGAGATCTTCAACTTTCTCTGCCAAAGGGCTTCCTAAGACCATCAGAAATACATGTTTTCTGATGGTCTTTGGTGACCCCTCTGAAACTCTCTTGCGACCCCCCTGGGGGTCCCGACCCCCAGGTTGAGAAACACTGCTCTAGGGGGAGCGATGACTTTTCTTTTCTAATATTGTCTCTGAGTTTCTGGAAGGGCCTTCTCCTTTCTTGATTGTTGTTTGTCTTTGGTCTCCTGCTGGGCCCCTCCTGATCCCGTCTAATTGAGGGGTTCGCTTCGCCTGTCAGATCGCTCCCCTGGGTTCTTTCTTCTAGCTTTTAAAGTCCTTCAAATACTTGGTGAGGGAAACCATGACCATTGTCCGTTCCTTGTCTTTTAATGCCGCCCAATCTGTCCCTTTCGTTTTCCTTGGCCCCCTTTCTAGCCATTCTCTTTGGGAGCTTCTAGACCAGGGGTGCTCACACTTTTTCAGAATGGGAGCTACTGATTAAAAAACCAAGTCCCAAAGATCACCTACCCAGAAATGTAAAACGTATAACTATTTTCTTATTTATTTATTTATTTATTTATATTATTCATTTTATGTGCCGCTCCTTCCAGCAGGCTCGGGGCAGTTTACATAAAATGAAGTTATAAAACATCAACATTTCAATTTAATAACAACAATATAAAACAGAGCATAAAAATACATCCAACCACTCCATTTCTCCCACACTGCCATATTACCACACATATTATCAGCCAGAAAGTAAGAAGAGAGGCTGTTGAACTGCAAGGCCATTTAATACTCAGCAAGGTAAACAAAGGGACATGCAAAAATACATCCAACCACCCCATTTATCCCACACTGCCATATTCCCCAACATATATTTCTCAAGGAACAAAGCAAGCAGAGAGGATTTGGAGCTAAAAGGCCATTTTTAAACATTAAAAATAAACAAAGAGACATGCCACAGAACAATCAAGCACCCACCCCAATGTAAAAAGACCGACCTTTGAGATGCGGTAAGGAAATGACCCCAACGCGTCCTTCTTCTTCTCCTCCGTCGTTGCTCCTATTTCCACGCCGCCGGCATGCGTGCTGCCTCCAAGAGCTCACGAGAAGTCAGAGAGGCAGAATGGGCGCTTCTGCGCATGCGCGCGGGCCAGCCATGCATCGCGTCATCCAGGCCCGCCCCTTTGGTCTCCTACGACTCTGAGTGGCTGGAGAAGGACGGAGGGAGGAGGAGGAATCCAAAAGAGGGGGCCCATTCTGCCTCTTGGACTCTGGAGCTTTTGGAGGCGGCGCATGAGCATGGAAAAGCAACGACGGAGGACTTCTTTGCAGTGTGCAGGGGCGCGTGAAGAGGACCACCAGCAAAACACCGGGTCAGGGGCCTGAAGATCACCAGGATGAGGCCCAAAGATCACCCTGGTGATCCCGATCACCATTCTGAGCACCCCTGTTCTAGACTTTCGTCATCCACCTCTGGGGCCTCACAACTCGGAAGGCTATAATGTGAGTCCCTCCTTGAAGAGTAGGGGCAACTTGTTTCTCTTTTTGTTGGACTGTACACCAGTCTTTTTTTCTTTATTTTTGTCTGCATACAGGGTAGGGCTTTTGGGTATTGTAACAACCTCTTGGCTTCTTTCTTCTTCTCCTTTTTGGGGAGCATAGACCACAGGGTTCTTAGTAGTCAGTCTTGTAGCTTCCAGTGGAGCTTCTACATAGTTTTTAGAATAAGATTCTCTTTCTTCCGACACTACTTGCTGTCTTGTAACCTCCTCCGCTCCCTTCTCCAACCTGTCATGTGGTGATGTATTTTTTCGCTTATCATGGAGTACTACGTTTCCATCCGCAGAAATGGTTATCAGCCCTGGCTTTGTAGGAATCTCTTTTGGATTGATTCTACCCTTGCATTTTGGAAATGTTCCTGGGTCATTTTGAATTGTTTTTCTTGTCGGTCATCACTATTTCAATCTTCTGAAGGCACCCATCTTGTGCTTCTCCTAAATTTCGTAGTGCTTTGAGGATGTCCTTTAAGGTTACTTCTTCATCTTCTAGTCTCCTTCCTTGCATTCTCTCCTTTTCTTTTGCTCCTGTGTTCAAATCCTTGAGTACTGACATGTTCTATTTCCCTGATCCCTGCTTAGCATCCACCCTTTTCACTTCTCTTCTCTGTGTGTTCTCTGAGTCTCCGCCCCACCCGGTGCTTTAGCTCCCTTTCCTTGCCTTTCTCTGTCCTCCGCTTCACTTCACTACTCCCCTCGCGCTATGCTCCTTTCTGTTTTGTGGGGCTTTTACAGTTTTTGTTTAGCCCTCTTGCTGGCCTATCTGGTCGGCAGTACCTGCCTTCCTCCGTCCCCTCTGCACTTCCGGTATGCGTCCTTCCTACTGCTTGGTCTGTTGTCCTCCCTACCGGTTTTGTTCGTGCCTTTTTCCTCCGAGGCGGGGGGGGGGGGGGCTCCGAGTATGGCGGTCTTCTTCCCCGGGTTGTTGTTTTTGCTCCCTACGCTTCTCTTGCTGCCATCTTGGGTCCCGGGGCTCTCCCTCCACCTCTTTTCGGGGCTTTTCGGGGGCAGCCCGGAGGTCCCTCGAGCTTTCTTTCTTTTTCTTTTTTCCTTTCCCGAACATCTGTCCGCCCCGATCTTCCCCTTCCGTTACTTTACCCTTCGGATCCTTGAGGGCCCCTCGCACCGGCACTTCTGTCTCCCGTTCGGTAGTCTCCCGCTCTCCTTTATGTGTCCTCTCTTCGCTGGGGCTCCGTCTTGTCCCCCGCGTTTCGGGTCCGTTTTCCCCCTTGTCTTTTTTTCTTCCTTCCCTTGTCTGAGCGGGCTGGGCTGGCAGTAAGAGCAAGCTTGAGCCTGCTTCCCGCTTCACGGTTCGCTCGCTGGCGCGGGGCTTCACTGGGCCCTCTCGGTCTCCCTCTCTTGAGGAGAGGGGGACTTTTGAAGCCAGCGGTGAGAGCCCCCGGCTTCGCTGCCTCTTGACTGCTTGTTGCTGCCTGAGGTGAGGGCGCGATTCGCCCTCTGGACTGTGAAGACGGTTGGCGAAGTGAGGAGCACTCACTACACCCGACCTGCCGCCATCTTTGCCCGTCGTGTCTCCCTCAAAAAATTCTCTGTTTTGAGATGATTTGCTTCAGCGATCGCACAATAGTGTGATATATTGCCTCTAATATACTAGAAACAGCACTTTTGATCACGGTGAAGTCAATTGGAACAGTTGTTTTAATGAGAGCCATGGGTGAGTCTTCAAGAGTCCAAAGTTCGACGCATTTGCTCACATCAAGTCAGCTTTTATTTGCGATGTTTCGCTTACAGGGGGGAAAGAAAGATTCTTTTCTCAATAGCACACTTAGATTTAACTTCAGTCGTAAGTGCATCAAGCAGACGGAAGCGTTCATGCTCTGGATTATATTATCATTGTTTCTGATTTGTCCAATGTAGGAAAACAGCTGACAAAAATAAAATATAGCATAACCCGCTCAATTTCTGTGCGGAGTCTATTCTTGAACTTGCGGCAGAAAACGTAAACCATGGATAATGGTAAACCCTATAGAAATGAATGACTTTTGATGAAATTTATATAGTGTTGTATTGGAGGACATCGCAAACTACCAGAGAGGTAGTCTCTCTATAAAATTATTACATTATATAATAATAATAAATTATATATATACAGTATATATATATATATATATATATAGAGAGAGAGAGAGAGAGAGAGAGAGAGAGAGAGAGAGAGAGAGAATATTGGTTGGTTAGTAATTTACTTGAGAGGGGTTATCCACGAAAGGTTTTAGATAAGGCACAAGAACGGGTGTCTAAAGTACCACGCAACACATTAGTTACAAAGAAAATTCGCCCTCCTACTAACCGCCTAATATGGCCATTGACCTTTACCCCTCATGCCAAAAGAATTGTGTCCCTGGTTGCCAAATTTTGGCCTTTAATCAAGAGTATACCTGGGCTTGAGCAACCTCCTATGGTTGCATACAAACGGACAGCCAACCTAAAAAACCTGCTAATCCGATCTGATCACCAAATCAGGACTACCCCCGATACCCCGCAACAATTCAAAACCAACAAATGTTGCCATTGCTCCGTATACAAACACATCAATCCCCAAGAGTACATTTTTAGTCCGTACAACAAAAGGAAGTACAAAATAAGAGCATGGTCTACTTGCGGGACAAAAAACGTGATTTATTGCATCACTTGTGGGTGTGGCCATCGTTATATTGGTGAAACTGGGAGAGAACTCCGCACAAGGGTGACGGAGCATAAGTCTAGATTTAAAAATAGGAATGATACATCCATTCTATACTCCCACTTTAAGAGCATGAATCACCACCACGAGTCAATCACTGTAACTATACTTGATAGAATCACCCCGAAGCCACACATGGATATTAAAAGGAGGCTGCTACAACTCGAATGCGATTGGATACTCCGCCTCCAAACAGAGTCCCCGCATGGGTTAAATGATAAATTAACAATCAGTGAATTGCTTACGTAATTACATCAGCTGTTTCTGTTGATTACCCTATGTGTATGTACATCATCCCACTCCTATATATTGTGTTTGACCACTCCTTTGTGTGTCCGCGATTTGACCATTAGGCGCATTGCCTCGACATATATGTCTACTATATAGTATTGGTATGTATATCTACTATTCCCGGTGGGTTTTCCTTTGGAGCCTTAATGTCAGTTAGACGCTATAGCTTTGTGACCTTATGCAATACTGCTACTGATCGAGTCCCGGGTACGGAGGAAGCCGACCACACGGCGAAACAATTCGGCGCTGGGAAACTCCTACATCATCGACCCTTGGAAAGCTTCTGTGTGGATATTACAATTTGATTTGGACCTTGTGTGTCCCCCATTTGGCCCTCTTTTGATTTGGACTACTGTGTCTCCCATTGAATGGGAAAAGAGAACTGCCTTTGGACTGAATGTACCATGGAGGACTTTCCACATAGGACTCTTTTGCGTGAGTATGCGACTGGGAGGATTTTCTCCCCTTCTACGATGGGAAGTCTTTTCCCTGCCTGTATATTATTGTGGCGATACATTACATGTGAGCTAAGTTGTATATGTGCTATATAAGCATCATTATATGGAATACATGCAAGACATCCCACCACCTTAGAAGCAAGGGCGGAAATATTTATTTATTTATTTATTATTTCGCATTTGTCTGTCCCCCCCCCCCCCCCCAACGGCTTGGGGTGACTTACAACAGTTCGTAAAATACAATTGTCAGATAACTCATAAACCACAGTAATACCATTAAGATGGAATTACAATTAGAACAGTTGAAGCAACAAATGGAGTCGCCGTGGGCTGACAGCTAGGCGGTGCGAGCTACAGTTTAGCTAACTCCAAAGGCTTGTTGGAACAGCAATGTCTTAACTGCTCTCCTGAACGGGAGGAGGCCCTGGGTGGCACGGATGCCGGCGGGCAGCGCATTCCACATGGTAGGGGCTGCAACAGAGAAAGCCCGGCGGTGGGTTGCGGACAGATGGTAGGTCCTCACATTTGGGATGACCAGGAGGTTTAGCTCTTCGGAGCGCAGTGATCTGGTGGGATGATATGGGACAAGGCGGTCCCGCAGGTACACTGGCCCCAGACCATGTAAGGCCTTAAAAGTCAGGACTAACACTTTGAAGGCAATCCGGCATTCAATTGGGAGCCAGTGCAGTTCGCGCAGGGCCTATAATGGCCTAAAAACGTGCCCTTTACGGAAATGACGATCACAGGCATCGATTTTGAAATGTCACTTCCGGGTTGGACGCCGAGGGTCGATATAAGGTCAAAATAATTCTAAATACGAAAAATTAACGGATATCAAAGTATTACGGCCGGAGATATCCACCCCTACTATCTTAAGCAGAGCTCAACGTCCAAATAAAACACATCTACACACTTTCAAAGGCAACGTTTTCACCCTGAGATTCTTCCCCATCATCCTGAGAATTGGAGAAGGATACCCAAGTTTGGAGATTTGGGTTACCTTTCCTGTTGTCCTCTTTCTTTGGAGGGGGAAGCATGGTAGGCGATCACACTATCAAAACAAGCCTCCTCCTACCTTTAACATAGGTTTGGATGTGCAGAAATTGTCCAGAGACACTAACAATGGAGCAGATCCAAGCCATCTCAAGGGGGTTCCTTGATCTGTGCTAATAACGGCGCAGATTGAGGAACATCCTTGAGATGTCCACCTAAACGTATCCACACAGGAGGGAGGCATTGAGGCTTTCAGGTCTGGGTTATATTTTAACATATCCATCTGTGCGTTTTCAGAAAGAGAAAATGAAACATGTTTTAAATTAATTTTTTGTCATTCTTGGACCCTTGTGTCTCCCAACCACCAAGGCTGTCTCCTTGGAAAATGCCCATAGCACTTTCAACACCCTTCTGCATGAGTGAGTGAACAAGCCAGCAAATCTTTATAGATAAGGTAATATAGACAAGGCAGAAGGTGTTCTTTGTGGCTGAGAAACATTTAAGTGCATATATGAGTGTGCTTCAGCTCCTATACCTAGCTTTTTGGCCTGATTTGGACAGGAAAATTATACTTTATGGCTCCAGATGCCCTCCAGACTCATTCTGGAGGCTACACGGAGCACATTACTACAGCTGTAGCCAATAAATGGCTTGTCTTTATTATTCTCCCCTGATATGAGGCTAAAATGAAGTGGAAATGTTTATGTCATAAAAGGCGTGTGGCATATTAAACAGATAATGCGAGGCTGTGGCTTTTCCTTTAAAAATACAGGGTGTCTCGTCCAACTGAGCGAAAACATCGTAACCCAATCCGACACTTTCCCAGTTACCGGAAGACCCATTCTGTAAAATACGATCAATTTTAATTTTTATGTATTTATTTTGTATCAAAAGCATTGCATAAATAAGTATAAATCTGATTAAAAAATAGAGGGAGCACAAGTGGTTAAATAACTTTTTGACTAAAATCGGGAAATAGCGACCACATTGTCTGTAGCTTTAAACCAGGCAGCCTCAAACTATGGCCCTCCAGCTGTTTTGGTCTCCGACACCCAGGAGCCCTAGTCAGCTTGTTCAATGGTCAGGAATTCTAGGAGTTGGAAGCCCAAACAGCTGGAGGGCCGCAGTTTGAGGATGGCTGCTTTAAACAGTTCTTCCTCTGTACAGTCTCTCTGTATCTTTGGTCCAGGAAGCTTCAGCCGGATGGCTCTCCAAGCCCTCTCTTTCTCTATGGCAGTGTTTCCCAACTGGTGTGCCGTGGCACACTAGTGTGCAGTGAGCGATCATCTGGTGTGCCGTGGGAAAACCTCCAATTTACACACGTGATTCAATAGTATAGACATGTTTATGAGCAAGAAAATAATATCATCAAAAAGCCACACCGGGCTGTAGAGTCACAACGTAAATAATGTGCACAAATGTGCAGTATCAATGGAGTGTCCAAAGAGGAGAGAAGGGGGGCAAATACCCCAGGGTTAGTCCATGTCCAAGATATAATATATCCAAATGGAAAACCAAAGATGGAGGTAAGCCCGCTGTGTGGAGAAGGAAAATTCCAGGCTTAGACACCCAAACCGGGTGTATTTGTAATCCACAGAGTAGGCTGGTATACGGGCCGACGAGGAGACGGTTGTAAGGATCCAACACTCGTTTCGACCTAATACTGGTCTTTCTCAAGGCCAAAGCAGTCCCATCAAGAGGTAGTTGTGGTCATGGCTGGACTTGCCAAAACAAGAGGAAATCACTCCGTGGCAAACTCCATGTGTGTTCATAGTTGGGCATATTGAGTATTCATGGCAAGTGTGGTCCAGATCCATCATTATTTGAGTCCACAGTGCTCTCTGGGTGTAGGTGAACTACAACTCCCAAACATCAAGGATTATTTTCTCTAAACTCCATGTGTGTTCATAGTTGGGCATATTGAGTATTCATGCCAAGTGTGGTCCAGATCCATCATTATTTGAGTCCACAGTGCTCTCTGGGTGTAGGTGAACTACAACTCCCAAACATCAAGGTCTATTTTCCCCAAACTCCATGTGTGTTCATAGTTGGGCATATTGAGTATTCATGGCAAGTGTGGTCCAGATCCATCATTATTTGAGTCCACAGTGCTCTCTGGGTGTAGGTGAACTACAACTCCCAAACATCAAGGTCTATTTTCCCCAAACTCCATGTGTGTTCATAGTTGGGCATATTGAGTATTCATGGCAAGTGTGGTCCAGATCCATCATTATTTGAGTCCACAGTGCTCTCTGGGTGTAGGTGAACTACAACTTCCAAACTCAAGGTCAATTCCCAAGCAAACCCTTTCAGTACTTTCTGTTGGTAATGAGAGTTCAATATGCCAAGTTTGGTTCAATTCCAAGTTTGGTCCTGGTCCAACATTGTTTGAGTCCACAGTGCTCTCTGGGTGTAGGTGAACTACAACTTCCAAACTCAAGGTCAATTCCCAAGCAAACCCTTTCAGTACTTTCTGTTGATAATGAGAGTTCAATATGCCCAGTTTGGTTCAATTCCATTGATGCAAGAGTTCAGGATGTTCTTTGATTGTGTGTTAACTATAAATCCCAGAAACTGTAACTCCCAAATGTCAAGGTCTATTTCCCCCAAACTCCATCTGTGTTCACATTTGGGCATATTGAGTATTCATGCCAAGTTTGGTCCTGATCCAACATTGTTTGCTCTCTGGATATAGGTGAACTACAACTCCAAAACTCAAGGTCAATGCCCAGCAAACTCTTACAGTTTTTTCTCTTGGTTATGGGAGTTCTGTGTGGGAAGTTTGATTCCATTCCATCATTGGTGGAGTTCAGAATGCTCTTTGATTGTGGGTGAACTATAACTCCCAGCATCTACAACTCACAAATGGCAAAATCAATTTTTTGACTGATGGTCCCTCCTTGGGTTAGTATTAGTATGTTTTGTGCCAGGATATCTATGTTGTGTTCATCGAAGCAGGCCCAGGTTTCACACTGAGTGTATAAATACATTTAAAAACATATTAACTGTATGTATTACTGTGTTAGCGTGTCATTTTGTGTCATTTTGGTTGGTTGTGTGCCCCAGGATTTTGTAAATGTAAAAAATGTGCCGTGGCTCAAAAAACGTTGAAAAACACTGCTCTATGGCCTCGAGGTAAGGACACTCGAGAGCCCAGCCAGCTGGCCTATATTGAAGGCATGAAACCTTCCTCTGGATGCGAACTGACTGGTTTGAAGGCACTTGGGTCTCCTCAGAGCTACCCAACCGTCCAGGTTGTGACAGCGGTCAGCCTGGACAGTTTCAAGGCAGGATTAGACAGATTCATGGATACCAAGGGAATCAGTAGTTACTGAAATGGACATCCAAGTGCCACCTCTGTGTTGATGGAGGCAGGCAGGATTTTCCCCGGTACTGGTTGTGGGGGTCGGGAGCAGGTGAGGTTTTGCCCTCCTTTCTGCTAGAGATCCCTGTGTACAACTAGTGGGCCACTGTGTGACACAGAATGCTGGACTAGATGGGCTGAGGCCCGATTCAGCATGGCTCTTCTTATGTTCTTATGTTCTTATGTCCAGTATGTTGGGCTTTCTGTATGAGACCCAAGGAAAGTCAGTTTGGTGTTGAAAAATGGCTTGACCAAGGCCTGGCCTGGCAAACCTTCAGGTGCGTCCTCTTCTGGAGAGACCCAGGAAAGCTCTGTTAAACAAAATGGCTTGATTCCCAAAGTCCCTGGGAAAGGGGCGGAACAAAATTAATTGGGCTCTGTAAACAATGATTGACAGGTACAAGGAACCAATCAATACAACCAAACCTTTGCAAAACTGTGCAAGCTGCAAAACACATTTTAACAAAGCAAAACCTTTTGGAACTTTAAAGTTTTTCATGAGAACATAAGAACATAAGAATATAAGAAGAGCCATGCTGAATCGGACCTCAGCCCATCTAGTCCAGCATTCTGTATCACACAGTGGCCCACCAGTTGTACACGGGGATCTCTAGCAGAAAGGAGGGCAGAACCCTGATCTGCTCCCGACCCCCCACAACCAGTACCCAGGGAAATCCTGCCTACCTCAACCAACTCCGAGGTGGCACTTGAATGTCCTTTTCAGTAACTACCGATACACTTGGTTCCATGAATCTGTCTAATCCTGCCTTGAAGTTGTTCAGGCTGACAGCTGTCACAACCTCTTCTGGAAGTGAGTTCCATAACCCAATGACCCTCTGGGTGAAGAAATATTTCCCTTTATTAGTCCTAATTTTCCTACCTTGGAGCTTCAGGGAGTGCCCTCTAGTCCTAGTGTTTTGTGACAAAGAAAATAATTTTTCTTTATTCACCTTTTCTATCCCATGCATGATTTTATACACTTCGATCAAGTCACCTCTTAGACGCCGTCATTCAAGGCTGAAAAGACCAAGGCGTTGCAGCCTGGTTTCATAATGGAGCCGCTCCCTTGGATCATTCTTGTTGCCCTTTTCTGTACCTTTTCCAGTTCCGTTATATCCTTCTTAAGGTGCGGAGACCAGAATTGTACACAGTACTCCAAATGTGGCCTTACCATCGATTTGTAGAGAGGTAATACAACATTTGCTGACCTATTTTCGATTCCCTTCCTGATCATGCCAAGCATAGAATTTGCTTTTTTCACTGCTGCTGCGCACTGGGTTGACATCTTCATTGAGCTGTCCACCAAGACCCCAAGATCCCTTTCCTGGTTTGTCTCGGAAAGCTTTGACCCCATCAATTGGTAGGTGTAGTTGGGGTTCTTTGCCCCGATGTGCATGACTTTACACTTGTTTAGGTTAAAATGCATTTGCCACTTTGTTGCCCATTCACTCAATTTCGAGAGATCTTTCTGGAGCTCTTTACAGTCAGTTTCATTTTTAACTACCCTGAACAGTTTAGTGTCATCTGCAAACTTTGCTACCTCACAATTTACTTCTACATCCAGATCATTTATGAATGAATTAAAAAGTAACGGTCCTAAAACTGAACCTTGGGGTATGCCACTTCTCACCTCTTTCCACCCAGAGAAATGTCCGTTTATTACCACCCTTTGTTTCCTACAGTTTAGCCAGGTTCCAATCCAGGACAAGACCTGTCCTCTGATTCCATGGCTGAAGAGCTTATTTAGGAGCCTTTGGTGAGGGACTTTGTCAAAAGCCTTTTGAAAGTCAAGAGTGGCGCTTGCTGCGCCATCACATGTAGAGTCTCTCAACAGGTGTAGGTTTAAGGCATCCTGTGATTACTCTGCATGTTTCGTTCAGTGCTATGTTCACCAGCTTCGCGTGGGCAGACTTGTGCCAAACAGGGCAGGTATACTCAGCAGTTGAGTAAGACAAGGCCAGGGCTGATGATCTTATTAATTGTGGGTCTGCACCCCATGTGCTGCCAGTAAGTTTCCATAGGATATTATTGCATGCAGCTACTTGGTGCTTGATGCTCATACTTTGTGCTTGGAGTCCCCTTGGGTGAGAAAGGAGAGGTAAAAATCAACAATAAAAAGAATACAGTGTTTCCTAACTATTAGTGTTTCATCTAAGGCTGTGGTTCCCAAAGTGGGCGGTACAGCCCCCTAGTGGGCAGTGAGGCGATCCAAGGGGGCGGTGGGAGGCTCAGGAGAATTTGGGGGGCACTGAAGCCCTGTAAGGGGGCAGAGGCAGGATTCCAACTTGCAAGTGTGCGAGTGTGCGCCTGCCAGTTGGAAACCCTGTGCAGGCGCTGCCTGGAAACCGCAGCGTGCGCCCCCTTCCTCTCCTCAACTCCACCCATGGGTCCCTTGGAAGGAAGGGGCGATAAAAGACTGCACCGTGGGAGGAGTTGAGGAGAGGAAGGGGGGTGCGCTGCGGTTTCCAGGCAATGCCTGCTCAGGGATTCCAACTCGTAGGCTGAGACAGTCGCACGCTTGCGAGTGTGTGCCTGCCATTTGGTCCAGCAGAGAAGGAAAGCCTCCCTGTCTGCAAACGCCCCCTGAGTCGCTGCAGCGTTTGCAGGCGCCTCCTGGGAGATGGCTGTGGCACAAAGGAAAATGCAAGCAGCTCCCAATTTCCAAGGTCCAGTATTCTCTATTGCTCAAGTTCAGTTCAATTCCATTGCTGTTGGGCGTTCAAAATGCTCTTTGATTGTAGATGAACTATACATCCCAGCAACTACAACTCCCAAATGACAAAATAAATCTCCCCAACCCCACCAGTATTCAAATTGGGGCATATTGAGTATTTGTGCCAAATTTGGTCCAGATCCAGGGTTGTTTGGGTTCAGAGTGCTCTCCAAATGTAGGTGAACTACATCTCCCCTAAACCACTGCCAATTCCTCCCAAACCCCTCCAGTATTTTCTGTTGGTCGTGGGGGTTCTGTGTGCCAAGTTTGGTCTAGGTCTGTCATTCATGGGGTCTCGGCTGTGGAAGTCAGAGCTGAATTGGTCGAAGGTACTGCAAATCCTACCATCCGTTGTCCATACTCCCTCAAACATATTGTTTTTGTGATTAATCACTGTGCTTTAATTGTGTTCAATTCGTAACAATGAAAATACATCCTGCATATTAGATATTTGCATTAGAATTCATAGGAGCAGCAAAATTATTTATGAAGTAGCAACGAAAATATGGTTGGGGGTCACCACAACATGAGGGACCTTATTTAGGGCTCACGGCATTAGAAAGGTTGAGAACCACCGCATTAATACATATATCTTTCTGTTTAATTGCTATTACATTTAAATAATAATAATTTCTAGGGGGCGGTGAGTAAATTTTTTCCTGGAAAGGGGACGGTAGGCCAAAAAAGTTTGGGAACCACTGATCTAAGGTGACACTGGGATATTTAGGATGGTAACAGTATTTTTTGCTAAAGCGGAGAGCTAGTTCTCCATCTTGCTCATCCCAGGTAACAAAATGTGCAGGCCAACCGATATATTTATTGTTTGATTCAATGTGTTCCCATATTTCGGGGACCCCCTTGTTTTTAAACGCCCCACCATTCCCCAGGGCGTGTTTAATAGCTGCGTATTGATTCGTTGGTCATGCGGTTGGTATTTTTTCCCTGCATTGGGGAAAGAAAAATAGGCCCCATCACAGTTAATCGCCTCAGCGCGGCATTCCATTTGCTTGTTTGCACCAGTCAATCAATTGAGTTAAATCAAATTATTCAAGGTTGTTAATCCTCCCAGCGTCGGAGTGCCCTTTGTGCCCGCTCAACATGTGCACCTGACATGTGTTTTCCTTGGAACCGGATATGCCTCTCTCAACAGACACATGCCAATCAAGGGAGCTCTGCGAGGAAATACCGCAATGGCACGGAGGAGACTTGCTGACATGTGCTTGCAAATTGCTCTTCAAGATGTTCTGGAGCCTCCAGGGAGGAGAAAAAAGGCCATATGGAGAAGGGAAAGCAAAAGGGGGGAAGAGAGAGAAAGGGAGAACGGCAGGAGCTCTTGTTTGTCCATTTGATTTGAAGCGTCGCCTGGAGAAAGGCATGGCACAGGCAGAGTGTTTGTTTTAGGCTGAGCTCTTGCAATGGTGCACTTCCTTTACAACCCTGAGCATTTTGTGGAGCCGGGTCAACATTCCTTGGAAGTCTTCTCTGGGCTTCTTCTTGAGAGTTTTTTCCAAAGGTACTATCCTTACTTTCCTCACTTGAAAGAGGGCAAGCAAGAAGGACAGTAGGCCCTTTGTATCTGCCAGTTTTGCTCTTTGGAGTTCTTTAATGGATCATTGCCTCGGTGGATGCAGTATCCATTGAGGCACAGGGCCAGCTCTTTTTTATTTATTTATATTTTTTTATTTATTTATTCATTTATTATTTTGACTTATATACCACCCTTCCCAAAACGGCTCAGGGTGGTGCACAGCAATGAACAACAGAAACAAAACATACTTGAAAACATGATAAAAACAGATTAAACACAGATTAAGACCAGAGTAGGGGTTCCTGCTTAGAGATCGAACGCCTGAAACAACAGGTTGGTTTTATTAATTTATTTATTTATTATTCAATTTTATATTCCGCTCCTCCCAGCAGGCTCGGGGCGGGTGACAATAAGTATAAGCGGGCAACATGTCACAGCATGTCGACATGTAGCCCTACAATAAAAACATAAAGCATAAAAACACAATTAAAACACATTACATCACAACCACGAGGCGTAAGATGACATATGACACAGATTCTTAATTCAATATGTCTAGTGAAAGGCTAAGTCAAAGAGGGCGGTCTTACATGCCCTTCGGAAGGGTGCCAGCTCCGAAATGGCTCGTGTACTGTCCAGGAGGGAGTTCCAGAGCACTGGTGCAGCTACGGAGAAGGTTCTCTGTCTAGTCGTAGACAGATGGCAGGAGCGGATTGATGGTATTAGCAGCAGATTTTGTTCATCTGAGCACAGTGATCTCGGGGAGAGTACGGGGTAAGGCGGTCCCTCAGGTACGCAGGCCCTAGGCCGTGTAAGGCCTTAAAGGTCAAGACCAACACCTTGAAGGCAATTCGGTACTCTATGGGAAGCCAGTGCAGCTGCCGGAGGATGGGTGTAATATGCTCCCTCATTGGCGTTCCTGCCAGCAAGCGAGCAGCGGCATTCTGCACTAGCTTGAGTTTCCGGATTGTCAACAAGGGTAGGCCAACGTAGAGGGCATTACAGTAGTCCAGCCTCGAGATGACCGTCGCTTGAATTACCGTAGCCAGGTCGTCCCTGGACAGGTAGGGTGCCAGTCGCCTAGCCTGACGGAGGTGAAAAAATGACGTCCTGCTGACGTCAGGCCCTCCGAATCAGTTATAGCTCGTGCCTCCTCCGGGAGGGCATTCCAAAGGGTAGGCGCTACTACAGAAAAAGTGCGCTGCCGCGTCGATGACAAGCGGCAGATCTTAAGTGATGGAACCTCTAGTAGGTTTTGATCCATGAACCGTAGTGGTCTCTGGGGAACGTGCAGGGAAAGGCGGTCCTTCAGGTACACTGGCCCCAGACCATGCAAGGCCTTAAAGGTTAGCACCAGAACTTTGAAGGCAACCCGGTACTCGATAGGGAGCCAGTGCAAGCACTGTAGGACTGGTGTGATGTGGCACGATAGTGTCGCTCCAGCCAGCAGTCGAGCCACAGCGTTTTGCACCATCTTCAGTTTCCGGATTACCGACAAAGGAAGGCCAATGTAAAGGGCGTTACAGTAGTCCAGTCTCAAGATGACCATGGCCTGGATTATCGCAGCCAGGTCGCCACTGGAAAGGTAGGGCGCCAGCCGCCTTGCCTGGGGCAGATGGAACAACGCTGCTCTGCTCACGGTGGAGACATGCGCCTCCATCGTCAGCAGAGGTCCGTCACCCAGAATGGTTTAAAATGGTCTGTTATTGCTTATGTATAACTTATATTGTTTTATTATTTGCTGTTGTGTTGTTTTATTATGTGTCATTGGGCTTGGCCTCATGTAAGCTGCCCGAGTCCCCTTGGGGAGATGGTGGCGAGGTATAAATAAAGTTTTATTATTATTAATATACTATTAATGCTCACTAAATACACCAGAATTACACCCCCAAATACATTCTTAATACACTCTCAATAATCCCTAAATACTCCCATTTTTGAATGTGAGCATTCACAAAAACAAAACAACTATTTCGTGTAAATAACATTACAAAAGACCTAACTCTACAGACCTAATCTGGGCATCACTGGGTATCTAAGGTAGCAAATGATAAAAGAGAACTAGTTTACCTCCCAAACGTATTAATTTTCTGTCTACCTTCTGATAAATCTACTTAATTCATGCAGCAAGTTTGTTTTTCCTATTATTCAACTGGTGTTGGGTTTGGGTCTGGAGTTTCAGCTACTACTGGTAGTAGGGAACAGGGTGGGGCTGTTTCTCCAGCGTCTAACTCTGGCTTGGAAGTGGGTGGGACAGCTGATGCTGATTCTGTGGGTCAAAGAAGGGGGGAAAGGCTTCCTCGCGACCGTAGTGAAGAAGATCTTTTGCAATGCAAACTAATCAGGCAAATACTTACAGAGCGTACAGAGGATGAGTTCTTTGAAGGCTTCTCCAGGGAAGAGGGAAGTCAAGGTGTGGGAAGCATGTCAGAGGAAAGTGATGCTGACATGGACTGGACTCAAGTGCAGGAGATTCAGGATATATGTAATGAGCCTACAAGCAGTGACACATTTGTGGGGTTCTCTGCTGACAACGAATGGCCTTCAGGGTACCCAGAGGATTGGGATGACCTAAGTCTTGATAGAAGGTGGAAAAACTGGAGGGCTGGGCAAGAGGCTGCAGGTGGGTCTGGGGCAGCAGCTGATGCAAGTGGGGCATCGTCTGATTTGGATGGAGCTGAGGACTAATATAATGTGGGCTTTGTGGGGCTTATCCTTGTGACTGGCAAGGTGTTGCCTTGGGATGTTGGGACTTCTTGGCTTCTAGATTTCTGTATCCTGTATTCCTGATATACCTGCGGCTGCCTGACTTTTCCTTGTGGCGTGTTTTGAAACTCTACAAGCTCCTCTCCAGTTTAGGGACCCTTGGACTGTCTTCACGTTTCTCCGCCTGCCTTCTCCCTCTTGGATGTGTTGCTGAATCCGGCTGTTGGTGCAGTGTTCTGGGATTGCCTCTTTGTGTTGATCTTTGGAACCGCCTCCTGACTTCGCCTGTATCTTCAGCCTCTGACTTCTGGATCGGCCCACGACGACGTCATTGGATTCCAGCCTCTTCTGCGTGTTACTCAGCATTTGTTGGGGTGTTTGGAATGCAGTGCTAACGCGCTTCAAACGCTAGGAAGATCCACGTTTGGCAGAAGTTGCTTGTTTTGCTATTTTTTGTGGATTTTTGCTGGCTTTTTTTATTTGTGTTTGCGGACTTAAGCACCTTTTACGTTGTATTTTTGCTGAATTTAAGCCTTTTGAGTTAAGTTTTACTGAGGACAATAAACTCTTTGTTTGATCCTACTCCTGGCTTGGCTATTAATGGGCTTCTGTCACAACAACTGCTGGAATCTATTTAGTATCTGGCATGTATATGGATTGCAGTAATCACAGCGGCAGTGCACTCGGTATAGTTCCCATATTCCTCTATATACTGTATGTACAGGTCATTAAAAGAAAAGGAACGGGTCAGGGGAGAGTCTTAACCCTGTGACTCGTCTTATTCGTTTCCAGGCAGTACGTATAACATGTTGAGGGTTTGCAGTGCCCGTAACATATGCTTCTGCTATCACTTTGCTCCGATGTTGAAATGAAGTCCCGTTTTGGATGATGGCTGTTCCACCTGGATATCTAAAAGCCAAAAATTGCGAGGCTTAAAGTATCCTGTCAGAGTTAACAACATATGAATAAGAAAGATTTACAGAACTCTAGAAGCTCTAGAAAGCTTGCAGAAACAGCTGGGCCTTTGAACATGTGGAAAAAAAGAAGTGGAAAAACCAGATTCCGTTTGGCGCGGCTTTGTTTTTGTCAAAGGGTAGCGCACAGTGAAATACATTTCCTATTTGCGGCAAGGAATTGTTGCCTCGTTTCCACATCCAAGCCCCTCTCCGACACAGACGTTTTTGCATGATTCCGCTCCTTGAAAAGTAGAGAGCGGGCAGGGAGAGGGAGTCTCTATGGTTCATTTGAAAGGAAAATTGAATATTTGTATGGAATGGCCTAAAATGAGGATTTCAACTCTGCCCTCCAGGGATAAGATGGCCAAATTGAACACTGGACCAATTTATGTACCTTTAATGTTTGTGTAGAAGAAGAAGACCGCATATATATAAGCTATCGTACTGGTGGTAGCTTGTTCAACTTAAGCCGTCTGAGGTCTCGCACTAAGACTCTAAACTATCTAGTCCGTGAGCTGCTTTTTGCTGACGATGCTGTCCTTGTCGCCCATCCAGAAGCAGCTCTACAGCGCCTCACATCCTGCTTTGCAACAGCTGCAGAGCTGTTTGGGCTGGAAGTCAGCCTGAAGAAAACGGAAGTCCTCTACCTGCCCGCACCACAGGAAGAACACCATCATCCTCACATCAGCATAGGCGAATCTGTGCTTAAGTCCGTTCAGCAGTTCACCAACCTGGGAAGCATCATCTCTTCAGATGCCAAGATTGATAAAGAGATAGATCACAGATTAGCAAAGGCATAGAGTGCATTTGGAAGGCTTCACAAAAGAGTCTGGAGCAACAAGCACCTGAGGCAAAGCACCAAAATCAGTGTGTACAGAGCTATCGTACTGTCTATTCTCCTCTATGGGTCTGAAACATGGGTCACCTATTGCCAACACCTACGACTCCTCGAACGCTTTCATCAGCGCTGTCTTCGCACAATCCTAAATATACACTGGACCGACTATGTGACGAATGTTGCTGTCCTTGAGCAAGCAGGGGTCACCGGCATTGAGGCCATGCTATTGAGAACACGGCTGCGCTGGGCAGGGCACGTCTCTAGGATGAAGGACCACTGCCTCCCAAAGATACTACTCTATGGTGAACAATTGGCAGCTATTGTACTATCCTATATCCCAGGATTTGATCTCAGATTATTTGGCAGTAGAGACTCATATAATCCCGTTCAGAGCAGATAATCTGGGATCGGATCCTGGGATATAGGGCAGTGTAAATCCCACTTTAGAAGCTGGTATTGGCTTTCCTTTTCCACGTGTTCCTTTGGGCTCCCACCTGTCTGATTGGACTTTAAGCAAATAGTTTGGCTCTTTCCCTTCTCCAAAGCTCCCCATTTGGAGGTCAGTGACCCACGCTGAAGAAACACCATTTGTCTGTTTGTTGTTCCAGTAACCAAGAGCTGCAGGGAAATATTTTTTTGCCCCATTGAAGAGTGGAAAGCACGAGGACTACTTTTCTAATGCTTTTAGCACCCGGCTCCTGAGCTTGCTTTGTCTTGAAAATAAGATGCCAAGCCTCCTCTGAACAAGACTTTCCAAGAAAGCATTGTTAAGAGGGTCTCCATTAGTCAGACTCAAAGGCTTACATACGAGGGCGGCGGGTCAATAAGTCCGTGACTTTTTGAATTTCCCGCCTCTTAACTGAAAGGGCAACACTGCTCCTGTCAAGAGGCATCTGTCAGTTGACTCCTGTCAAAATTTGAACAAGCTGCGTCATTTAGTTTGTGTTTGACAGCCATTGATAGCAGACTAACACGTGATTTGAGGAGAAAATGGGGAAAAGTGAATTTCGTGTGCTCATTAAGCATTATTTTTTGCGGAAAAAAACCATCATTCAAACCAAGGCTAAGCTTGATAAATACAATGGGGACTCTGCACCATCAATTTCAATGGTAAAAAAGTGGTTTACTGAATTTCATTGTGGCCATTCAAGCCCGGAAGATGCCGAACATTCTGGATGTCCAGTTGAGGTCTCTAACCCGAAACAATTGAAAAAATTAACGATATAGTGTTGGCCGATCGGAGATTGAAAGTGCGAGAGATTGTGGAAGCCATAGGCATCTCACGTGGCTCAGTGGTTTCAATTTTAAATGATCACTTGGGTATGAGAAAGCTTTCTACAAGATGGATGCCACGTTTGCTCACAATCGACCACAAACACAATCATGTGACAATTTCGCAGGAGTGTTTGGCGTTGTTCAACCGCAATATGGATGAGTTTTTGCACCGTTTCGTAACCATGGACGTAACGTGGATCCACCACAACACACCAGAGACCAAATAGTAGTCAAAACAGTGGGTTTCTCGGGGTGAATCAGCGCCAAAGAAGGCCAAGGTGGGTTCGTCAGCCAATACAATCATGGCGACCGTTTTTTGGGATGCACGCGGTATAATCCACATTGACTCCCTTCAAAAGGGTAAAATAGTCAAAGGCGAATATTATGCCAACTTATTTGGTCAATTTAATGAGGATTTGGAAAAAACCTACCGCATTTGGCCAAGAAAAAAGCTCTTTTGCACCAGGACAATGCAAGGGTGCACACATGTGCAGTTGTCATGGCAACAATCCATGTACTGGGATACGAATTGCTCCCTCGTCTGCCCTATTCTTCGGATTTAGCCCGAAGTGACTATTTCTTGTTTCCAAACCTGAAGAAATGGCTCGGCGGAAAGAGATTTGCCTCCAACAATGAAATCATCTCACAAACAAATACCTATTTTGATGACCTCGAGAAATACTATTTTTTGGAAGGGATAAAAAAATTGGAGAAATGTTGGACAAAGTGTACAAAGCTCAAAGGAGACGACGTTGACAAATAAAATGATTTTTTACATCCAAAAACCTGTGTTTCATTCGAAAAGTCACTGACTTATTGACCCGCCCTCGTATAATTAATTTGCCCTCAAACTTACAATCTAACTAAGGTGTAATAATAAATAAGATGTAATAATATTAACCAAGGTGGGATGGAGCTGTGTTTGGCTGGATGCCTCCCACTCGCTGCCCGGAGGACTGGCAGATGAAGATAGCCGAAGATTAGATTTGCCGCACGGTTTCAGTCAGTCATCTGCAAAGCCGAGTTTAATTAGTGCCTCCAAAACTGCAGCATAAATCTCAACAGTGTTCCGAGGAAGTGGACGGGAGAATAAGCTGTCAGCAGCTCCCTATGATTTGACAGCCTCTTGCAAAGGCATCCCACATTCTGACCCCGGCTGTCAATCACGGCTCCGGAGCAGAGCGCCATGCAACTCTCATCTGTTTTGCAGACATCCACTTTTGGCTACCCTTTAAAACACACTCAAATACACTCAGATCCACACACACGTTGCTGCCTTGTCATCTATCATTATTTTTTGGATATAAACAAAACACTGGAGCACTCTTCAGAGAGATTGAACATGCCTCGGTGTCTCATACGCCAGCCTGACATGGTTCGTCAGAATGCTGCACCGTTAGAAGAAGAATTGCTTGGTTTTCTCCTTGGAGAAACACTGAAATGCCTAAAGCAGTGTTTCTCAACCTGGGGGTCGGGACCCCTGGAGGGGTCACGAGGGAGTGTCAGAGGGGTCGCCAAAGACCATCAGAAAACACAGCATTTTCTGTTGACCATGGGGTGTGTGTGTGTGTGTGTGTGTGGGAAGTTTGGCCCATTTCTATCTTTGGTGGAGTTCAGAAGGCTATTTGATTGTAGGTGAACTATAAATCCCAGCAACTACAACTTCCAAATGTCAATTCTATTTTCCCCAAACTCCACCAGCATTCACATTTGGGCATATTGATATTCACACCAAGTGTGATCCAAATCCATCATTGTTATTAGTTGACAGTGCTCTCGGGATGTAGGTGAACTACAACTCCAAAACTTAAGGTCAATGCCCACCAAACCCTTCCAGTATTTTCTGTTGGTCATGGGCATTCTGTGTCCCAAGTTGGGTTCAATTCCACCATTGGTGGAGTTCAGAATGCTCTTTGATTGTAGGTGAACTAGAAATCCCAGCAACTACAACTCCCAAGTGACAACATCAATCTCTCCCTCCGATCCCACCAGTTTTCAAATTTGGGCGTATTGGGTATATGTGCCAAATTTGCTCCAGTGAATAAAAATACATCCTGCATATCAGAAATTTACATAATGCTTCTTAACAATAGCAAAATCACAGTTGTTAAGTAGCAATGAAATAATGTGATTGGGGGTCACTACAACATGAGGAACCGTATTAAGGGGTCACAGGATTAGGAAGGTTGAGAACCACTGGCCTAAAGGGATCTAGTCCAGTGTTTTTCAACCTTTTTTGAGCCGCAGCACATTTTTTACATTTTCAAAATCCTGGGGCATGCCACCAACCAAAATGACACAAAATGATACTCTAACACAGTAATACATATAGTTAATATGTTTCTAAATGTATTTATACACTCAGTGTGAAACCTGGGCCTGTTTCGATGAACACAACATAGATATCCTGGCAGGAATGGCAGAAAGACACACACGAAGGTCTTGCTCAAAAGCTGTCAGTCTCTCTCTATGTTTAGTTTTTATCGCAGTCATCCGGTCCTCAGGGAAGCCGGCTGGGAAGAAAGCAGTCAGACGGAAACACACTCTGAGGCAGAGAGTTCCACTGCTGAACAGCTCTCACAGTCAGGAAGTTCTTCCTAATGTTCACCCTCCTACACAGACATGCTTCCCTGTGATGTTTGCTTTTCTGCCTGCGCTGTTGTGTGCGCTCTCTCTCTCTCTCTCTCTCTCTCTCTCTCTCTCTCTCTCTGTATATATGTAATGTTCATTTGTGGGATTAACATAACTCAAAAACCACTGGACAAATTGCTGCCAAATTTGGCCACAAAACATACTAATACTAACCCAAGGAGGGACCACCAGTCATTTGGGAGTTGTAGTTGCTGAGAGTTATAGTTCACCCGCAATCAAAGAGCATTCTGGACTCCACCAATGATGGAATGGAATCAAACTTCCCACACAGAACTCCCATAACCAAGAGAAAATACTATAAGAGTTTGGTGGGCATTGACCTTGAGTTGTAGTTCACCTATATCCAGAGAGCACTGTGGACTCAAACAATGTTGGATCAAGACCAAACTTGGCATGAATACTCAATATGCCCAAATGTGAACACAGATGGAGTTTGGGGAAAATAGACCTTGACATTTCGGAGTTACGGTTTCTGGGATTTATAGTCAACACACAATCAAAGAGCATCCTGAACTCTTGCAACAATGGAATTGAACCAAACTTGGCATATTGAACTCTCATTACCAACAGAAAGTACTGAAAGGGTTTGCTTGGGAATTGACCTTGAGTTTGGAAGTTGTAGTTCACCTACACCCAGAGAGCACTGTGGGCAGGAGGGGGAAGAAAGGGTATTGGAGGTTTCAATTTCCCACGGCACACCTGATGATCGCTCACGGCACACTGGTTGGGAAACACTGCCCTACTCCTTGCCCCAAAATGAAGTTTTCTTTCAGATCCCAACATTTTTAGTACTAAGGTCTATTTAATACTACATTAAACTGTATGCACAAAAGATTATTTTGCAAATGTGCCTGACTTATCAACATTTTCCACCAACATATTGCTTTAAAAAGAATATGTAAAAGATGAGGAATCCCTTGGATTTACCCATTTTATGTCAGATGTCACCCCAACAGGATGAAACACAAAGCTTTCCCTATTTTCTTGCACACGTTTGCTGTTTATTTTACGAATTCCTGCAAGCATTCAACCCAGCTTATTATGTGCCCACTTACAGCCTTCCGATCCCAAATGTATGACTGTAAGTAATTCCCTTAAAGTGGCTTTGGCACCAGATCACAACGCTCAGGATCATTCCTTTGCCATGAGGATGGCATGTCGCCAGGATGCAAATACCAAAAGAATGTCCTCATTTGAAGCGCAACAGAGCCACGGAGGCCTGATCACGGAAAATACCCGAACGATGGCTCACCACATCTTTTATAAGCCCACCATCAAGGAGTTCCACATCCATGCGCCCAATGAATTCTGGAGTCGCACCTTGCTTCCATTTCCTGCAAAGAGGCCAAAAATAGCTGCGGAGGTTTTCCTCGTTGCCTCCCAAACGGTTATTGTAAAGACGCCAGCCTTTGTGTTCGTCTGGTGAAAGAAATGAGACCCTATCAAGGATAAGATGCATCCTTCCAGATGCGTGCAGGACTTGCTAGAGCAATGTTTCCCAACCAGTGTGCTGCGGCACACTAGTGTGCCGTGAACGATCATCAGGTGTGCTGTGGGAAATGGGAAGCTCCAATACCCTTTCTTCCCCCTCCTGCCCACAGTGCTCTCTGGGTGTAGGTGAACTACAACTTCCAAACTCAAGGTCAATCCCCAAGCAAACCCTTTCAGTACTTTCCGTTGGTAATGAGAGTTCAATATGCCAAGTTTGGTTCAATTCCATTGTTGCAAGAGTTCAGGATGCTCTTTGATAGTGTGTTAACTATAAATCCCAGAAACTGTAACTCCCAAATGTCTAGGTCTGTTTTTGATGCGAGGGGCAGCGCAAGCGTGTTCAGAAGGGGAGGGGGGAGGAAGGAAAACATGGGGCAAGTCTTGCGCAGTAGTACCCGCACACGTCACGTCAAAGCGAGGCAAAGCGTGCAGAGTGAGGCTGGGAAGAAGGGAGCCCGAGTGGAGAAGAAACAGTAAGTGTTCAGCAGGAGGGGGGAAGTAAGGGCGTGAAGGGGAGGGAGGAAGAGATCTCTGTCGAAAGCTGGCATGGGCAAACTTGGACCTTCCAGGTATTTTGGCCTCCAACTCCCACCATTCCTAGCAGCCTCAGGCCCTTTTCCTTTTTCCCTCTCAGCAACTTAAGCAGGAAAGGGCCTCAGGCTGTTAGGGATGGTGGGAGTTGAAGTCCAAAGCACGCAGAGGGCCGAAGTTTAACCATGCCTGTTTTAGGGACCTTAAAGTGGTGAGCCTCCTCCCAACATTGTGATTCTGGATAGAAAACAAACAACAACACAACATAACATTGTTTGAGTCTACAGTGCTCTCTGGGTGTAGGTGAACTACAACTTCCAAACTCAAGGTCAATCCCCAAGCAAACCCTTTCAGTACTTTCTGTTAGGAATGAGAGTTCAATATGCCAAGTTTGGTTCAATTCCATTGTTGCAAGAATTCAGGATGCTCTTGGATTGTGTGTTAGCTATAAATCCCAGAAACTGTAACTCCCAAAATGTCAAGGTCTATTTTCCCCAAACTCCATCTGTGTTCACATTTGGGCATATTGAGTATTCATGCCAAGTTTGGTCCTGATCCAACATTGTTTCAGTCCACAGTGCTCTCTGGATATAGGTGAACTACAACTCCAAAACTCAAGGTCAACTATGTGTATTACTGTGTTAGAGTGTCATTTTGTATCATTTTGGTTGGTGGTGTGCCCCAGGATTTTGTAAATGTAAAAAATGTGCCGTGGCTCAAAAAAGGTTGAATAACACTGTGCTAGAGAACCAAAGGGTTAGGGATGTTGGGAGATATACTCCAACAACTGAGTGGACACAACTATCTTAGTCAATGATGTATTTGTGTGCCTTCAAGTAGCCTGTGGACCTATGGCAACCCTATGGATTTTATAGGATTTTCTCAGACAAGACTTACTTGCAAAGCGGTTTGACATTTCCTTCTGCTGAAATATAGGCTACAGCACTGAGGCCATCTCCCAGCCAAAATAAGGGAATTTGAATTGTGCTGTTGAAGGCTTTCACGGCAGGAATCACTGGGTTGCTGTGAGTTTTCTGGGCTGTAGGACCATGGATCAGAAGCATTCCCTCCTGACATTTTGCCCACATCTACTGTATGTCCAGCATTGGCACCCCCTTGATGTGGGGGAGAGGCCTGCGTACCCTAATGAAGTTGTGAGCTATGCTGGCGGTGGCATAATAGCCACCGGTAGGGCCTCCCATGCCAGACAGGTCACAACCGAAGAGCGTCATTGGGCAGGATGGGCTCTCTAGCCCAGGGGTGCCCACACTTTTTCAGCATGCGAGCTACTTATATTAAAACCAAGTCAGAAAGATTTACCTACCTCCTCAAGGCTGGAGAGGGGCGGGGGCGGGGTGGGGCGGGGCTTGGCCAGAGGGGGCGGAGTCAGGCCGCGCAAGCCCTCCCCCTCTGGCTTTGGAGTTCCCAGCAGCTTCTCCAGGCTTGAAGATGGCAATGCCAAGCCAGCCTTGTGCTAGCTATGCCCAGGCCTGGATTATGCGATTGTGGTGCCCTAGGCCACACTCTTGAAGCGCCGCCCCCGCTCCGGGGGCAGGGCCGCTTGCGAGGGGTGGGGCCGCTTACTGGGGGCAGGGCCGCTTGCGGGGGCGCCCCACTGCTTGCGCCGGCCCCGCCCCTCTTCCTTCACTGACTGAAGGAAGAGGGGCAGGGGAGGCGCAATGAAGCGAGGAGGGGGCGGCGCCAGGACTTCCCTCCTCTCTCGCGCGTCAGGAGGGGGCGGAGGGAAGGCCTAGGCCCCCTCCTCGCTGCTCAAGACAGCTCCGCCCCTCTTCCTTCAGCCGGTGAAGCAAGAGGGGCGGGGCCGGCGCAAGCAGCAGGGAGGGGGCGGCACCGGGACTTTCCTCCGCCCCTCCTCTCTCACACACATCAGGAGGGGCGGAGGGAGTCCTGGCCCCCTCCTGCTGCTCGCGCCAGCCCCGCCCCTCTTTCTTCACTGACTGAAGGAAGAGGGGCGGGCCGGCGAGCAGCAGGGAGGGGCGCTCCGCCGCCACGCGCATGCACACTTTTTTCCCCGATTTTTAAAAAAATTAAAAAACTTTTTGGGGGGGTCCGGATCTGCTGCCCCCCCAAAGGTGCCGCCCTAGGCCATGGCCTAGGGTGGCCTTATGGGTAATCCGGGCCTGGCTATGCCACCACTGGCTTGGCATTGCCATCCTCAAGCCTGGAGAAGCTGCTGGGAGCTCCAAAGCCAGAGGGGAGGGGGAGGGGTTTGGCACGGCCTGACTCCACCCCCCCTCCCCCCTGTGGCTTCCGCTCTACCAACAGCTTCTCCAGGCTTGAGGATGTCAGTGCCAAGCCAGTGGTGGCATAGCTAGCACAAGGCTGGCTTGGCCATGCCCTCCTCAAACCTGAAGCAGCTGCTGGGAGTGCCGAAGCCGGGGAGAGGGTGGGGCTTGGCACGGCCTGGCTCCGCCCCTCTCTGAGAAGCACCCCATTCGGCTGGGATAGACCTCCTTCGGTCCCGGGATCGACCGGTCGATCGCGATCGACTTCCTGGGCAGCCCTGCTCTAGCCTTTTGGCAACTATCCTAAGAGAAGGAAAACCCGGGCAGATGGTGCTCGTCTAACCCTGTAAAGTCAATCATCTAGAGCAGGGCTGTCCAACTTCTACGGGCTCAAGGGCCGGAATTCCAGTCACTGATCACCTGGGGGGCCGAAGGGTCTGCCTCTGCCTCTGCCCCCGGCTCCGCCCTCTCCCCGGCTCCACCCCCTCCCCATCTCCGCCCCTCCCCAGCTCCGCCCCCTCCCCAGCTCCAATTTACTTACAATTGACCTTGAGTTGTGGAGTTGTAGTTCACCTCCATCCAGAGAGCACTGTGGACTCAAATAATGATGGATCTGGACCAAACTTGGCATGAATACTCAATATACCCAAATGGGAACACTGGTGGATTTGGGGAAATGTTTCCTAATACATTTGAGTTATTTGAGTCCACACTCAAATTGGGACACACCAAAAAAAAACCAAACACCTCAATGCCGTCGCAGGGCTTGATGGGGCCTCCTTTCCCAGAGGCGGGTGGAGGAGGCCTAAAGAGATCCCTCCCTCCCTGAAGGGAAAACAAGCCGCGGGGGCAGGCGCAAAGGAAGCCACGTTGCACCCTGCAAGCGGGGGAAGGCAGCACAACAAGGGGGAGGGGGCGCAGAGGAGGGGAAGGAAGTGTCGCCAAGGAAACCGCTGTTTTTAGATTGATTGATTCGAGCCAGGCCCTTCCTTACCCATACTGCGGGAGCCCCACCACAGGGCTGAAGCACCAACGCCGCCGCCGTCCCCAAAGAGCCCCGCTGGGGCCGAGGCCGAGCTCAGGCCGGGCGCCGCGGCTCTCCCATCCACGGGGCGGGAAGCGAGGGCCCTCCAGAGGAAGAGGACGGAGCCAGGAGGGGCTTTCCCTGCCTCACTCCCTCCTCCCTCTCTCTGAGGGAATGGGGCTGGCCTGGAAGCAGCCGCGAGGGAGGAGGAGGCGCGCCCCAGGCCAGCCGCAAATCCCGCGGGACCCGAGATTTCGGCAGCTATCGCGAGACTACGCAGCCACAGACGGGATTTCGACCTCTGTGGCTGGTGTAGTCTCGCGATGCTTGCCTAAACCCGGAAGTAGGTATTTTTTAATTTTTTAATTTTTAATTTTTAATTTTATTTTATTAAAACAAGTTAGGGGGCCGGAGGGAAGGGGCTCGGGGGCCGTGTATGGCCCCAGGACCGCCTGTTGGACAGCCCTGATCTAGAGAAGGAAACTCAAATCAAACCTACGACCTTAGGACCTCGCTGCCATCGTCCTAAGCTTGCTAGGCCCCGGCAGACGAACCTTTCATTTAAAGGGTGAAGCCAGTTCAGTGCACACTGCGCTCCACCAGAAAAATCCATTGCACAGGCTCGAAGGACACATCCAACCTCAGAAAATGAAATCATCGGTGCGCTTGTGGGGAACGTGGGATGAGTCCTTCCTAAGAATCTCCGTTCGAAAAGTAATGCCAGAGAGATGTCCGGCATCCTCAGAGCTTGAGGGGTGTGTTGGAAACTACACAAGTGAGGTTTATATATCTGTGGAATAATGTCCAGGGTGGGAAAAAGAACTCTTGTCTGTTGGAGGCAAGGGTGAATGTTGCACTTGGCCACCTTGATTAGCATTGAATGGCTTTGCAGTTTCAAAGCCTGGGGGAATCCTTTGTTGGGAGGTGATTAGCTGGCCATGATTGTTTCCTGTCTGGAATTCCCTTGGTTTTGAATGTTGCTCTTTATTTACTGTCCTGATTTTAAAACTGGTAGCATTTTTTTTCATTTTCATGGTTTCTTTCTTTCTGTTGACATTGTCCACACCAGGGCTGCCCAGGAAATTGATCACGATCGACCAGTCGATCGCGAACCGAAGGAGGTCGATCACAGCCGGATGGGGCACTTCTCAGAGGGGGCGGAGCCAGGCTGCGCCAAGCCCTGCCCTCTCCCCGGCTTCGGCACTCCCAGCAGCTGCTCCAGGTTTGAGAAGGGCAGAGCCAAGCCAGCCTTGTTCAAGCTATGCCACCACTGGCTCAGCAGTGCCATCCTCAAGCCTGGAGAAGCCGCGGGGAGCTCCAAAGCCAGAGGGGAGGGGCGGGCTTGGTGCGGCCTGGCTCCTCCCTTCTGGCTTCCACTCTACCAGCAGCTTCTCCAGGCTTGAGGATGGCAGTGCCAAGCCAGTGGTGGCAGAGCTAGCACAATCCTCAAGCCTGGAGAAGCTGCTGGTAGAGCTGAAGCTAGAGGGACGGAGCCAGGCCGTGCCAAGCCCCGCCCCTGCCCCTTCTCTCTCCAGCCTTGAGGAGGTAGGTAGATCTTTTTGACTTGGTTTTATTATAAGTAGCTCGCATGCTGAAAACGTGTGGGCATCCCTGGTCGCTTCTCTGTGTAGTCTGACATGGTGGTGTTTGGTTCCCTTGATGTACGGCAAGAACACTTTTCCTCTGGGTGGATCTTTGTCTTGACTCTCATGGCTTGTTTTCGGCTTTGCATCTCTTCTGATGTCTGTGTTGGAGTCTCCATTGGCCTGTAGAGCCCAGTTTAGGTGGTTCTGTTCACCTTGGAGGAGGTGGGTTCGCAGATTCTGTTTGCACGGTCTGCCAGGGCTTTAATTGTTCTTCTTTTTTGACTTGGGTGATGGTTGGAATTTTTATGTCGGCATCTATCCGTTTGTGTAAGTTTTCTGTAAACTGTGTGACCCAATTTTGGGTTTGCGGATGACTAGGACATCTTGAAATGACAGTTTTCTTTCATTTCCCCCCCATGTTGAATTGGATGTTTGGGTAGATGCTGTTGAGGTGGTCCAGGTACTAGGCCTGTTTTATCACAGAAAAATCATCTTCCAAAGTCGATTTGGATGTAGGTGGTGGTAGTGCTTCGGTTCTGATAGACTCCCGAATTATTGAGTGGGTTTTTCAAAATTGATTCGGATGTATTTCCGAAATTCGGAATGGCTTCGTTAATGGTGTCCGCGATTGCACAATGCGTGGAAACCTGCAGAAGGGACAGTCAAAACTTGGGGGATTCCCTTTCCTTCCATGTTTGATCACTACTACTGACAAAAATAGCCAATATTGAACACATTTAACACATTAATAAACATTTTAAACATTTTAAAAGCAATGGGACAAAAATAGAGAAGGTCGGAAATGACATACGAGCCCTATCCGAATATGGCGACGGAGACTTCGAAATGGCAAATCCACTTCCTGTTTCCTTAACTCTCTTCGGAATCGCTTCAAAAGTCAAAAACATCCAAATTTCGGATGTATCCGAAGTTCGAAAACAGGCCTATTAAGGTATTTGTTGAGTTCTCCTTCCCCATGACTCCAAATGGTGAAGGTGCCATCCACATATCTGAACCATATACAGTGTTCCCTCACTTATTGCGGGGGTTACGTTCCAGGACCTCCCGCAATAAGTGAAAAACCGCGATGTAGGGACGCTATATTTATTTTAATACTTATACATTATTTTAGTAGTCACACACTATTTTAAGTCTTTATACACTTAAAATAAAGTGAAGGAAGGGAAGGACAGGCCCTTCAAGGCTGGAGGGAGGGAGGACCAAGGAGGGAAAGCGCCTGGAGAGTGGTTGGTGGCAAAAACCCGCGAAACAGCAAAAATACCGCAATATATATTTTAATTTTTTAAAAACTGCAAACAGCAAAGTAGTGAGGGAACACTGTAGTGGGCTTTTTGTTGCTGTTTCCAGAGCTCGTTTTTCAAAGTGTTCCATGTAGAAATTTGCTATGCCCTTGCTGAGAAGGATCCCTATGGCTAGGGTTGCCAACTGTCCCGTAGACATGGGATGTTCCATTTTTAAGCCCCAAATTTCGTGTCCCTTATTTTCAGCTCCTGTCCCGTATTGACAGGACAGGAGGCAACAGGAGGCGAGGCTGGGCCAGTGCACACACACATATTTCTTTCTTCCTCCTCCTCCATCCTGCTACCCCTTTTGGCTCCTCCCGTTTCCTCTCGCCTCCCCGTGCACAGCCGGGACTTGTAGTCCAAGGCTGCCTCCTCTTGATTGAGAGGCGCGCGTGGGCCCTTTGGGCGGGACTCATTTCCCAAGAGCCTCTCGTCCGGGGGAGGAGGAGGAGGAAAAGGAAGAGGGAGAAGGGGGCTGCCGGTTCATGGCGCCGCCGGTGAGCGGCCTGAGGGAGCTGCAGGCCAGGCCC